>LS915203.1:85871-124873 GCA_900490955.1 Micoletzkya japonica
GGGGGGGGGGGGGCTCAGTCCCCGAGGGTGCGAATGAATGTAAGTCCAATAAAGGACGGCGCATACGAAATGAGGCGCTAATCGGGACAGAGCGAGAGTAGCGTTGCGGACCGTACAAAGGAGGACTGGAAGGGGGAAGAAAGGCGAGGATAGGGGGATAAGCTAAATCCCGTCCCGCCTCACGGTCAAGAAGGTGCTCAACAGAGCCATGCATCGCCTGAGGTCAGCGAGCCACAATGTTAAACGTTAACCACGATGTCTACGCCACAATGCCACAATGTTCTAAACGCTAAGCGAACGAGCCAAAGTGTTGAGTATAAAACTTATTTCTACCAAAATCAGGGTCATTTTCGGTGTCTCTTAGCATTTGCACTGCTGTTTAGTCCAGGCGAAAATACTCTAAATGTGAAAGAGTCCTAGGGGAAAATTTGCACTCTAGGCGGCAATAGACAAGGGCAGCTGTGTGGGACGAGGTGGTGATCTCATTACTCATCCCACTTCTCCTAAAGCCCCCTCCTAGAATTCCCGCACTCTTTCAGCATTCATGGACACAGGTCGGCTGGTAGGCCCCTAATTGAGCTGCAACTTTGCGTGGTACGTTCAAATAATTTCTAGACAAAACATTTTAATAAAGTAATATCGAAATAATTATCTTTCAATGAGATATTCTAGCCTGCGAGAGAATTGATTTTGGCCGCAATGATATGTCGAGACGCGGGTAGGATACAACACGGCAGGAATAGAAAGAGCCGAGATACAATAGAGCGAAGCTGTTTATCCGAGGGATCTGTGCGTTTTTCTTCGTTAGGACTCACACAATGGACCTAGAAATTGGGAATCTATGGATTGATGTCACACGACACCGCGGACAAAGAGTTGTTGACAATAAAGGCGAAAAGGAGACTATAGTATGTGCAAGGCCAATTAGCGCCGGTCTACCGGGCTGCGATGAGTTTGATAGCTTAGAGCGTGACTCGGAAGGGGCCCCCCCGTAATCCTCCAGCCTAATCCCTATCAGCGGTGTTGATGGAGCTTAGCCAGTGCGAAGCCCGCTGCTGGCAGCCGGCGCACGTAAATTGTATTCGCTCGAAGACATGGCGAGAGAAAAAGAAATACTTGCAGTCGTCGTTGACGGGAAACGGTTGGCGAACGAAAGGTGCGCGTTGGGAACTACACGACATCTATTAGGCTGCAGAAGGCGGAGAGAGACGGACATAGTCTAGCGATTTAGTCAAAGAATGTGTGTGTGATAGGCAAGGGAGTAAATCGATAGCGCAGGCCTGCTTCCTCTCCTCTCCTCTCTATCTCTCTCCTTCTTTCCTCGTCGTCTCATCTCCCTCTCTCCTGACATTTGCCCATGAACAGCGGAAGGAAGCTTAGGACAACTGGCTTCGCTTCCCACTCCGCTGATGAGATTATGATGCCTTCCGAGCTAGGAAGGACTGTCAAACAACACGCACACCTATCTGCACTAGACTTGTCACGAAGTCCATGCTGAAACAATGCACTAATGCGCTACATGATTTATCAACCAATAATAAGGGATAACGCACGGTGATGTTTACGCTAATCAATTCATTAATAGGTGAAAGAGTCACGAGAAAACACGAGGGGGAGGAGATTAATGGATGTACTACGTACGAACCTATACCTCGGGAGAAGAATAATATTATAATAATGCAGCTAGTGATAATGGGGGGCGCACGAACAATGCATGTCTATCATCAAAAAGCTGTCGTAGCGCTACATCACTGTCTAAGAGAACAACTGTGATTATCATAGAAAGGGATTGGCAACGACGAATCTAGCAAGTACAGCATCGCCTCGGATATAATACCGACATAGCTGCCTATTTTTATTGCGAGCTTGGTTCGTTTGAAAAAAAAGTTGGGGAAAACGATTTGCGTAATCTCTGCGGCTGTTGATGTTCAGGAGAGTGCATGTAAAACGGCACACTTATAATTAAGATAATGACGGAGGCAATAATGGAACAAGCGAGAATAGCGTAGGTGATCAATAGTTTTGTCGTGAGAATGTATGGCAAAACATGTAAGAGGAGGGGGGGGACGATCGTGCCCGGCGGCACGAACGGTAAACTTTCCTTCTGAATATGGCTTGTCGATTGAGCCCGGAAGAACGCATGGCGCGACCAGATGTTAATAGGGGTATAACGGACGTAAATTAGAAAAGCTTTGCTAAGTATACAGATTACGGACGGGGGGGGGGGTAGTGGACGAGAAGAGTAGCACGATTAGTTGCAGTCAGAGGGGTATTGGAAAAAATAATCATCCACAAGTGCGGTTTAGAAACTATTAACGAGTTGCTTCGGGTATGCAGCTAGTTGGGGGGGTGATTAGTTGGTGATTTCGAGGGGGGGGGGGGCGGCGGCTCAGAGGTTGAGCTTGTCCGCCACTGCGGCAATGTAGGCGGCGCCCCGGCCCGAGCCCTCATCCGACGGCACGACTTCCCACTGCAAGACGATGATTTGCAATACTACCGTACTGTATTTACTATAGTGGGGGGAAGTTACTACACAATGACTTGGCTAAACTATAATTTCATAGAGAGATAGCTAGACGGTTCTGTGAGCGCTTTGTACGGGTTAATGCTTTCTGTAACTCCATTAACACAAGAAAGCCTGTAATCTATGAGCAAGCAGGGTTGTGTACGAATGAGGATGGCTGACGTGGCAGGTGGCGGGCGCGAGCTGCTTGAGCTTCTCCTTGAGCAGGTCCATGTAGAGGGGATGGAACTGGACGAGAGCACCGCCGACGCCGATCTTCACCCTCGACGACCCGAGGTGGCGGAGGAGCGCCGCGATGGCTGCAGAGATCAGCTTTATGCTCGCTTCAGCTACTTCACCAAGGACTCCAACATGAACTAATTTGCATAGAGAATTGAAGAGCAATTGATTGAATCGATCACGATCGTGTAGGAATTCTGCGCGGACTCCTTCTCTTTTTATGACACTTTGGCTTTTTAACTCTTAGGCTCTTAGGTGTATTGATAGTCTTTAGAGTTGTTGGTCTGGCAAGGAGCACCAAATTGCCTGCTTCGTGGTCTATTCTGTGGGAGTTTGATATAATTGAGAGAAGAAGCACCTGCGGACACGATGGAGGCCGACCTATCAGAGAGCACGTAGCACAGCTGAAAACAGTGAGATTGTCTAAAACTGATTTTCCGTAGTCTCCCGAAATGCTATAATCTCGGCAAATATTATATCATATCATTTATCCGTGTGTTGGGGCACGGGGTATGGAGTAATTTCTTCGTCGATAAAAATAAAATGGGGTTTGTACCTAGTATTCCATAGCCGCTGTCGTGTTATCAATACGTTTTTTTCGGAAGCCTCGCTGATGCATTTACGAAAAAGAAAATTGTGCCATTGTGAAGACTACGCGACACAAAAGATTAGCTTGTCAAGGTGTCCTTTACGGACAGATACAAAGAAACGTGGGCGACTACAAAAGTCTAACAATACGGGGGATATTATAGGCTACAACCACTAGACATTGCGATTTTTCGTTACATTACAGAAACTTGAATACTTGAACGCCTTCAGCGATAGGTTATTGTGGATTCCATGAAATACATATTACATACATGGTTGACCCCGCGTGAAAACGTATTCAATAAAATAAAATAAATAAATACCACTCACCTCTCGAATGACAACATAGTCTTGTGAAGAATGCGACTCAACCTCGAGCTCATCGCAGACACGTCGACACGCCTTGTTCGGATCCTGCGACCTGGAATATCTTCATTTGAAAAAAATTAAGCTTTAAAGGGACATCGAAGCGAGAAAATTTGTGAAACCAAACATTGCCATACTTCTAGAATATGTTTCTGAGACGATAAGAAAGATAATAGCGTTTGAAAAATATTTTTTAAAAAATTTCTGGAGCGAGAAATATTTATTTGTTCCGGGAATACCTCGATGCCATTTGCCTCGTTACTATGCGCTAAACGCAGTAAGACTGCGCCTTGGCTGGGAAACGATTTTTAGGATATCTGGCGAAGTAGACATTTTTGTGCACTCCGGTTTTGATTTCTATATTATTTAGGCGATAAACTTTCATATGAAAGCCAATCTTTTTTGACTTCCATGTCCCTTTAAAAAATTAGAATATGCTCATATATGCTAAAGTTACTGATGGCATCACTAATGCTGTTCTCAATGATCGGAAGGAAACGGTAACTCACGCGAGTATCTCCAGTATGTACTTGGTCGGGAAGGTGTCCGGCTCCTCGAGCTTCTCGCAGGGCGTCCCGTCGAAGAGCAGTCGATCCAGCACGAGCTGGGACAGTACGCGCCGAGCCACTTCCCCCAGGTACAGGGCTCCCGTCAACTTGTCGATCCTGCAAAGGAGCAATTGGAATGGTCGGTTCCCCCCTTAGTAATTCCTACGTTGCCTAAATCCTGATTAGGTCTTCGTTCTTCTTTCTTGAGGATGTATAGCGTAGCAGACGGAACATCATATATACTCAACGATATCACAATAGTATGACCAGTTCGCGAATAAGCGGAAGAGAAGCAACACTCGTCTAACGACATTCAGTTAGTTGAACTGTGTCTTTCTGCTCGTGTTCTGAACGTTTCATTGGTATCGATTTCCGCGCGAAACCAGTGACAAACCACATTCCTTTCACCATTCGCCGGTATAAACAGCGAGCGGTGAGAGTACAAAGTATTTGGTAGATCGCGAGACAACAGCGTTTCCGCCTCACAATTCGGAGTGGACAGTGTTGTACGGGTGAATTTCTGATCAACTATGCACCGTTAGGGGTTTTTCACTATTTACGAAGTTTGATGAGAAGCATGCGTCTCTAATAATAAAGGAGATACCGTACATCTGTTTTCCCTGGTGGACGGATGCCGCGTCGATTTCCTTGTCGAATGGAGTGAGGATGTCCTCCAGCTCCCCCTATAATAAATTTACAGTATTTATTGGATTCCACAGGGGACGAAATTTTATTATTCTCATTTTACTAAAAGTGTGAGTGATGATCTGTATGCAATAGGTGTCGGAATAATGCCAGATTCCATTAAATGCTTTACGAACGATCAGCAGCTTACGTTCGCTCCGAACTCCTCCCACTCTGTGACGATGATCATCTCGTCGAACGGGTAGTTGTGCTCCTTGGCGTTGAACTTGGTGATGCGCTCCGTTTTCTCCAGATACGACGAGTTGCAGCTATAATGAGCTGTATAGTTGCAGCCCTAACACAAAAGCTATGTGGATCGCCGGTTGCAGCGTAGTTTTGCTAGTTGCAGCTATAATGCTAATCGCTTAACTTCCTTGTAATCCTGTTCAACCTTGAACCACTATCACAGCTCGTCTAGTCGCCTTTCGCGATTGCATTCCAATCATTCAAGTCTACACATTGAGGGCGGATTGCGAGACAAGGCAGAACATGAATCAGACTTCTCAAGATAATGCGTGGTTCAGGAAGACAAAGTAATTGATTAAAGAGAGCGATGAAATTAGTTTTTGCACGTCCACTTTTCTCCTTCGGTAGCACGCACTAGACCATTTAATCGCGTTAGGCGATTTTTCCATGGTTTGGGCATTAGCTATAACAAGAGAGACTTTCTTCATTTCATTCATGAAACATACCCCCAGAAATTCGGTGGTCGGACACCGATTCAGGAGGTCTAGCACTCACCCGTAGCCGATGACGACGCCGATCGTGCACTCGGGTCCGTAACGATGAGCCGCAGCCGCCAGCTGTCCTACCGTATCGTTCATCACCGCCTTGATCTGGGCGCGGGTCTTCTGCAAGCATCATTTCGTCATGGCCCTTCACTTGCCTCTCATCCCCCCCCTGAATGCGTGAGGGCCCACGTGGGAATATATCTTTACACACCACGCCCGTCCCCCCTTCCCTCTCGCTCCCTCTCCTCCGCCCGTTACATTCCCTCTGTTCCCTCTCGTGCATGCCATGCGTTCTACCCCCGTCATCGCCGCCTCCTACTATAGCACACTGTCCACTAGTACGCGACATTTTTAACGACCCGGCTGATACCGCATGACGACGTGTCACGTGCAATGTACCAATGATGCAAGACAGCGATGAGGATATACCCGAAAAAACCGTTCGGTGCCCCAAGTGGCCAGAAACTGGTCATTAGATCCGAAAAACTCCTTTAGGAAAGTTATTCAATAAAAACCAAAAATTTCTTGATACTGGAGCGTAACTGCTTCGAATCACACACCATGTTGAGGTCGAGCGCTTCCTCGAGCAGCTTCACAACGTCCTTCTGCAGGCAGTCCTCGATGTCGAAGCCCTTCGTCCACCACAGAAGGCGGGCGGACCGAATAGACAGCTGCTCGACCGGATAGGAGAAAACAAATCTGAACAGCGTATATTATGACATGAGCTGTCTGCTACAATAGCCACTGAAAGCCACTTAATTGCACTGCCTCTAGAAACGCACTCAGACGCTTACCCAATCGGCAGGTTGGCCTCCAACATGTCAAACTGCTTGAGGAACTTCTGAAGACAATTGACGATGAAGGTGAAAAGCTGCAATGGCATATTTGATCTCTCTGGTATCGGTTCCGTCAGTTATGCCGTCACTCTGCTCGATCACTATTCGCCTAGTTCAGTTTGCCAGTACCGGACTGTTCACCTGCGCACTAAGCTGATTAATGACAAGTAACGTGCTCTCGTTTCCGCTTGCGCGTGTCTCTCGCGAACGGCCGTAATATTACCTCAACACAAGAGCAAACAAAGGTAGACAGAGAAGGCAGAATGGATACTGCGGCAACCTTCTGACGCAGTTGAAAATGAAGAAGGCGACAAGTAAAAATGGTGCGGTTTGGAGCCAGTTCTCTAAAACGACGAAAATATAGAATGCTTACCACTTCTCCAGTGCCCTTCATGACGCTACTCGGCACGATAAAGTTGTTGTTGATCGTTTCCGTTTCCTGGCCGACTCCGCGAAGAGTGAGCAGCATGAGACGGAGGTTCTTGCCGCTCAGGTCGATTACGACGTACTGGCCTGACTCTGAAAGGCCATAGGTCTTAAGGCTATACGTGTCGCGGTGGTAGTAGGGAGTGCGTAGTCGCGGTTAACAAGGAGCTTCCGATTCTTGCACAATTCAGGTTCTTTCAGGTTCGTGTCAACCGCTCGTCGATAGCGAACGCACCCGATCCATCTGGTAGTGCAGGGACGAAGGTGGGAAGCATAGCGATGCTGGAAGTGCCCTTCTTCGCGAGACCTTCCTTCATTTCTGCTTCAATCTGTAATAGCTGTTAGAGGAAACTGTGCTATTGCGTACACGTGCTGGTATGCTATTTGAACAGACAAAAAACCAACAAGACAAATTTTTTCTAAATATGAAAAAAAGGTTTACGTAACCACACTCACCTTCTGACTTATGACGACCAGCGTCTCGTCCTTGAGCTTGAAGCTGTCGAGTATCTAGAAGAATTCATTCATGAGCAAAGGCTAAACTGCAAGGTTGAAATGAGAAAGTAAAGTCGCTGACCGCCTGTATTTCGTCGGCAATCATGGCTGATGCTGGTGCGAAAGAAGTACGATGCAATGCCACGCGAAACCCCTTCCTGGCCGACGTCGACGAAACGAGTCCTCCTGTCTCTCACTGCAATCACGAGGCTACGGCGACGACGTCAACTATCCAACAGTGGCCCCCCTCCAACCCGAAAACAAACAAACAGAGCGGCAGGCCACGAGAGGCAGACGCGCGACGCATCCGCAACGCGTCTGCGTGCTACTGGACAGCGCTGGGACACGCACAGAACGACAGGTCAGATAACTCAGATGTGCGTAGAGGAGTAGACAGTGTGCTGTAGTTATGTTTTGGAAGGTCATTGGGTGGGGTAGGAATATGTGATGAAATTAACAACTGCAACGGCAACAACCATCTCGGCACAAGTTTTCACATTGTAGTCTCAGTACGGGAAATCGCACAGAGAGCGATAAGAGACCATTTGTTTTAATAGTGGACTGATCGCTTCGTGAGATACTATAGCACGAGGTAAATTTTGCTAACATTCAGTCAGAATCATTGTAATAAGTTGAGCCAATATGAATCATTGTAATAAGTTGAGCCTTATAAAAGTGCGCTGTTAGATATCTCTCGAGTAAACAATTTGGAACGTTATTCACGTGTCTGTGCAGTGTGTTAGTATAATGGTTCCACTTCGCCGCTTATTCTGTTTTCAATACCTTTACTTGCTTTTATCTGTTTGGTACGTCTATGCATTTTACCGGTAAATTTTTAACGATGGATTTTTCAAGACTTGTAAGTTCGGCAACAAGCCTCCCCTTATGAGAGCTATATGAGAGCGATATGCAAAATATTAAGCAAATTAAAAATCCACATTTTTAGCCCCGTCCATTTATTCAGACTTCTTTTTTTAAACTAGCATCAGCATACACATAGATACCTCCTGAATAGGATATAGTCTGTTTTTACAGGTCTACATCTGATATTCGTTTGTACTTGGGAAAAGAACGTAATAAGAGCGGACGCCTCGCCTCGCCTGCCGGAAGATGTGTGTATTCTGGCCTCCAACCTACCTCGTCCCATTAGAAGACCCAGGCAGGCTCATTTCTGGTCGACAACACCCGCCCTTTAATGACTCCCCTTGCCCGTGGGGCACGAAGCAGCGTTTATCCTTCCTCGCTCCTCCCCCCCACCGCAGACCCCTCCACTCTACTATAGTCTAGGCGGCCAATGGCTGACCAGGCGCGCTTCGTGCTCTCGGTCGACCTGGGCACGACGACGGTCCGCGCGTGCCTCTACGACGACCGTGCGAGGCTCGTCGCCCATGCAGCACAGCCGGTACCTATTCATTTACTGGTACAGCATGGACTGTGCACTTTTAAGTTGTAATAGCCATTACGTGACAATCTTTAAATATATCCTGCTCTCAATGCCCGCGACGAAAGAGTCGTCCACATTGCAGACAACCATCGAGATGTCCGGCTCGGCCGAGTCGGCCTGTGTCGAAATAGACCCCTCGACACTGTGGATGCAGTTCTGCCAGATCGTCAAGCAGATACGTAGCGTAGTATGCGCTTTGTTAAGCTTATATGATTATTTCAGTGGCCAAGGTGCCAAAGCACGCCGAAGCAACGTTGTCGTTGTGCAACCAGCGCAACTCGTTTCTCTTCTGGGAGAGGTAGGAGAATCAACATATTAATTCCATAGCCACCTTTTTCACCGTTGTCTTTATCAAAGTTTGGCGGTTGAAGTGGTTACCAACAGAGTGTCAGGGACACGCACAAGCCTCTCGGCAAATTCGTTGTGTGGAACGACAGCCGCGGCCGGCGACGGTGTGACGAGTGGAACAAATCTATCAAACTCAAGGTATTGTGTTTGCAAACCCTTGAATAATGTTCGATGCACCTAGTCTCGCCTCCACTTCTTGTGGATGGCTGTGGTAGCTAGAATAGCTAGAATAATTCCTTTCGTGGCTATGATAATCGTTCCAGCCTCCAAGATCTTTATTTTGCTCAGTGCGTCCACATGGTCGGCACGCTTCTCCACTCGCTCACACAGCAGCCGCGCTACCAGGCGGCGAAGATGCTGCGCTTCGTACCGTCCATGGTCACCTGCCGACTGCTCACCACGCTCGAGAAGGTTCGATCGAAGCTTCTCTACCTCTTCTTTGTCAATAGGACCATAGCTAAGGGAGCAATGAAACATAGCATAAGGAGTATTTTGGCTTTAAAGTTACCGAAGGCAGAAGCGATTCATATTCTAACCGTGCAGGACTCGTCATTGCGCGACCTCCTCGCCTGTAACCGGCTGGCCTTCGGCTGCATCGACACCTGGCTCGTCTTCCGCCTCTCCCGTGGCAACGTCCTCGTCTCCGAGCCCTCCAACGTCTCCGGCACCGGACTCTACGACCCCTTCGTGGTAACGCCCGGTTTCCCTGTCAGTCGAGGGTAGCTTTTAAAGTCCGGCTGTAATAAACGAAAACGCTCCGTCTGTCACTCATTCCGGTTGCGAGTGGTATGAAGAGGGCGCTACGATAGATCGTTTCGTGGTTGTTGTTTTGCGCGAAATCGAAGGACCAGAGTGTTCCAACTACATGCCGGTTTGAGAAGTCGTACAACAAGGCGGTGACGATGCTCATCGGGTTCCCGAACCAGCTGCTGCTGCCGCTGGTCGACTCGGCCACGACCAACCGGCCCATCACCCGCCTCGACCACCGCCTCTTCGGGCGGCCCCTGGAGGTCTCGGCCATGGTAGCTGCTTTATTCATCTATCGTTTACGGAGTGGTCGAGCTTCAAGAAAATATAATTATTACTTTCCTCTACGTTGCTCAGATCTTGCTTCGTGTTATAGTTCACCTCTAATTCTTTGCTCAGATTTCTCGATAATTATAGGATTTGGTTTATACGCAAGCGCTAATGGCAGTGCTTTGTGAACGTAATTCTTTGTTTGATATGCATCAAAATACAGCCGCAAGTGGGGTCTGGATTTCGCATTGCTCCTCAATCTAACGATGGGCAAACAAAACAGATCTCACTTCCTTCTTTCGCATGCTTGTCTAAAGCTCACATCACGGCCGATCTCTGGTCTCTGCAAGGAGGAGCTTCACGGTGCCCCGTAGCTCTATCCCTCGCCTAGAGTCTAGTCTGATTTGTCATTTGATGCGGCATTTGATTGGTGGTCTTCCGGACCACCAGCTGACTAGAAGTGGAGTCTCCTTCTCCTGCTCATAGCTCTCTAAAGAGCGCCTCTTACACCACGCAGGGCGCGCGTTACACGCGACGGGATAAGGAACCTTCGGGCAACTTGCAGAGTTGTGTTGTGAATAGTTTGCAGAGTTTGGCCATTTCGCTACGGCTTTCCGAGAAGCACAAACACCTGCGAAATAGGCAATCTATGGTACTAACAAGGAAGCTCGAACAAGTGGGTGTTAGTAAGAATACTCGACCTTTTCTACGGAGGGGAGGAAGCTGCGAACCTAACGTATAGTCGCATTTCAATTTGTAGCCAACCAGGGTTTTTTATTACAAAGCAGAACTGCTCCACTAATTTTTTGGAACCTTACCAGAGTCATTCTGCCTATCAAGCATCACTTCCTCCTTATTATTGATACTTCTCTGTACTTCCACATCGACGATAGATATGCTAATATTAGAGAAGGAAAGGAGATAAGGATAGGAGCAAGCAGCCAATTTCCTGGGGGTTACGAGAACCTCAATCACTGGGAAAACAAAATAGAGTTCGAAAGGCTTACGAAGTTGGCGCTACAGTGGCGCTTGAACAATTGTGTATTTGTCTTGATAAAGAACACGATATTATCAGATCATATTATATTATTTATCTGTGCCCTGCGGCGCGGATAAATGACATTATGATATATTGATATTGTTATAGAAATATCCATTGTCAGTAAGCACTACTTTGCTACCGCTTCTATCTCTTGCCCCGAGTAATCATGACCATTTACAGGAAACATTTTCCTCAACTATAAAGCTCATCGTTCCGAAAATCCAAATTATGCCCAGTTGTGACCGTATCTGCCTCTCCCTCATCTCCATACTCTCTCACCTCACCTTCTCATTTGTCCGTATTATATGCATCGCATCTAGGAGGATGCACAGTTAATAGTTGTTTTGGGAAAATGGCTAATCGCGTCTCATCGCCAAACAAAAATCGGTTCTTTGCAGCTGGCGGACCAGCAGGCGGCGCTGTTCGGCTGCGGGTGTTGGGCGGCGGGCGACACGATGGTCTCCCTCGGCACCGGGACCTTCGTCCTGGTCAACCTGGACGACCGCCCGCACTCCAGCATGCGAGACGGTAAGACGCCCCCCCCCCTCATCCCCGGTGACCTTCTTAGAGACTTAGTGTGAGGTTAATGTCTCACAGCTAAGAATCAGATGCGATGATAGTCTCGTCTCTGATGTATAGTCTAGAAAAGCGGAACGTATTTCTCAATTATCTCAATTATCTCAATTCCTACGGTGTTTAGTGATTATTCACGCTTTGAAACAACGCCATTTCATTATAAGACAAGATTTCCGGAATATTAATAGTTTTCTGAAATCAGTACCTCCTAGAGTTTCGCATAGTGACACACTAGAACTTGAGTAGATCAATTGGAAAGGCACCGCAATCTGGGCTACAACGGGAACGATTATATCTTCTTTTTTTTCTCTACTATAATAGGGCCGACTGAGCTCTATGAGAACCCGTATGTCTGTTCAAGGCGGCAGTCTAAGGGAAAGCGGAAGGAGGGAAGACCATTGCGTCGTCAGGCATCTTTCCGCTGATCGGCTGGTCGATCAACGGCGAGTGCGTGCACGTGGCGCAGGGCCACGACCAGGACACGGCGGCGACGGTCGAGTGGGCGCGGTCGATCGGCCTCTTCGACGACGTCGCGGCCACCGCCGCCATTGCCGCCAGCGTCCCGTCCACTGGCGGCTTGTCGTTCGTGCCGGGCTTTGGCGGTGAGCAGGCGGTTTGTGTGTGAGAGATTCTCGAGTACTATATTTTATCGTTTTGGCGTTTGACGCAAAAATATAATAGTTAGTAGATTAGTTGATGTCAGGACCTAAAATTCCAGAAAAAAACTAAGAAAAAAACTGAATAAGGCATGCAAACGGGCCGGAACGACGACCTGGCCTGCAGCGGCTTTCTCGGAATCCGCGTCGACACGACCAAGGCACACATGGTGAGCGGCTTCAGCTGGCTCTAGATATACTTATTACTGACGAACAAGTTCTGTCAGTAAACTTATTCCTACTTTGTCTGGACTCTCTTCACACCGCTCCACTCTCTCTCTCTCTCGTCGGAAATGCGACTTAGACGACTGACCGAACATTTTCGTCAACCATATTTACGATCGCAGATATTGCTGAAGTCGTCCCTTACATCCAATGTACTTTCGAAATGCCATTCGCCCTTGAGGTTCGCGCGGTCCTCGAGGCGATCGCCTTCCGCGTCTACGAGATTCACGACCGCATGCTGGCGGAGCTACGTCCGGCCACGGACGGGCGGATACGGTAGCATATTTCTATCCTACGAGGCTTACCATTCTATAATCCTATTTAAAGCAAAACTTGCTAATACAGTAGTGCAATTGGGTTGTTCGGGTTCTGGACCATCCGTAATAAGCGAGGGTCTTGCAGCATTTGCGGCGGTATCGCCGCGAATGACTTTGTCTGCCAGACGGTGGCGACACTTCTCGACCGACGAATAGAGAGGGTGGAGGACGCCTCGTTCACCGCCAGTAGAGGGGTAGCCCTCGTGGCGGGATACGTAAAGGGACTGTGGACCAAGCAGCAGATGAGGGAGATGGTCGGTTGGCTTGCCTGATTTTACATATAAGTATTTATGTACGCTGCGTATGGAACAGAGAGGTGATCGAATGTGAAGCCATTCCGAGCAAAGCATTTCACCTCATCAGCGGATTAGAGTGGGCCATTTACTCCCAAACCCCCGGTTCACCACCAGCAATTGCTGGGGGAACCCTAGTGATAGGGGGAAGTCGATGTTGGGGGGGGGGGGGGGGTAAGCGACCCACTCTACAGTGGATCAGCTGGCGGCGGTTTCAGATCCGCATCGACCGCACGTTCGAGCCGTCGGCTGAAGACCGCTCGGAGCTCGTCCGTTCGTACGCGGACTGGCAACGGGCCGCGGATCGCTGCTCCGCCTACTATGCATGACCCAGAGTAAGAGCATTCCATTCGGGTCGTTTTGAGGCATACGGTTCATACATCATTCATAACCGCGACGCGGTTAATAACCAAAAGCAGCGAAACATAATGGCTAAAAGGACCTGAATGGAATGCTCTACTCATAGGAATGCTCTACTCATTGTCGATGAAACCAATCATACTTTACTCAAACTAATTGTAAGAGTTAGCAAACCTAGCAGACGATGTAGTTCAGTAGAATATAGAGCCACAGATACTTGCTTTGTAAAAAATTGATGATCTCTCCTATTTATGACATATTATCGATCCCCTATATTTCCATTAGAAATATTTGTACGTATTTCATTGATCAAGGATGCATGCATAAATATCAAGAAATTTTATCACATCAAACTAGCCGCTCCCCGTCAGACAGCCAATTTCGGCGTATTTCTCACGGTTGGTCGTTCAAATTTGGTCATTCCCCTCCTACCTAAGTATGACACCTCGCCTCTCCGCTCCCTTCTCCGTTTTCCTTCTTGAATGGGATGGCTGCACCGCGGGGCGCCCCTTCCTCCACTGCCTCCACCCATCTGCCCGACTCTATTCACGCCTCTCCCCCATACATCGTCTCCCCCTCCCCCTCCCCATTGACTTTGCATGATGTTCTAACCATGCTCCCCGATTGTCTCTCTCCCTCTCACTAGTTGCGGCTGCCCTCCTAACAGGTGGTTTGGCTGCCTGCCTCAATCGTCTTAATCCCAAGATGGTCACTAGAGGCGAGATAAGTAGGAGGAACAAGAAGGGGGCAACAATTGGATCGACTGTGATGAATGGAGTGAACAGACGGTTTGAAGCAGAAGGAGTGCTCAGGAATAGGACGAGCAGCCTTGCTAGGAATTACGATATTAAGATTATGGAAGCAACTTGGAGTCAATTATTTATTATTCATAGAGTCTGCTCTTCCGTATTTGGATATATATGCAATCTCTATAATATTACTATACGCCAGCCAAGCTGCGAAGACGGTGCCGTCATGTTTTGCCGCTCCTCGACTCATTAGCATGCTCATTCCATCGAACCTCCTCGTAGTCGAAATAACTACGTAAACGATACTGCTGGCGTTCCCTTTTGCATCGGGTGATGCTCTGTTAAATTCATCCGCCTGGGTTACGTGACCGATAGCAGACATCCAGGGAAATCCGGAAGGTCCAGTTTAATATAGTGGATTAAAAAGATCCGTCGGAAAATCATTCCGAACATAAGGCGGGAGAGTGCGCAAAAGCGAGAGAATTAGGCTCATTTTGGAACGAAAGAAGCTGACGGATCGCCGTTTATTCCACTATATCTCTCAGCTCCGACATACGCTTGCATAACCAAGCCCTCAGCCTTTGCCCCGGGGCACTTCCCGCTTTTGTTGTATGTGTCTTGCGCCGAGTGACGGCTTGATTGACAGGTCCGAGTTCGTCTCTATACCCCCCTCCCCCCCTTCTCCCCCACTCTGCTCCATATGCATCCGGCGACCCGTCTTGCCCTCTTCTTCCCCCCCTCCTCTAAAGAAAGCCTTGCGCATCTTGCCAAATGAGCACTTGTCTCGGAGCTCTCTGTGAGCCTCTATACGGACATTGTATCCTCGTCGTCTCCTCTTTCTCCCCCTTGGACGGCTCCTAAACGGTCGTAGACGGTATTGAGATGCAAACGGGCCAGCCGCCCCTTTTACGATCTCTCCATCTCTCAGTCAGTCCCTCCCTCGTGATAATCTCGAACGACCATAGTGAATGGACGACCGGGAAGAGTGCTCCCCTTTCCCAGTCGTCCATTCACTATCCTATGCTTCTGCCGAGATTATGTCACAGTTCAGAACATTTATGCAGTTAACTAATGTTTCCCTTATGCTTTTGCTCACCTCACCTTAGCAGCTTCATCGATTTTCTAACTTCCCCTCAATTGCCCTTACTACCGTACCACAATCACCGATCCGTGACGCATCCAGTCCAAACTTCCTCCCCCCCTTTCCCTGTCCTCATTACCTACCGTACCTCTCCGCCCAGTTCGCACTTCGTCCCCTTCTTTTCCCTTCCTATCCTCCGCTTTCCATTTGCATGTCATCACCCCGTGTAAAAGGGGGAGAGAATAGCACACCGCCGTGTGATCTCAAAAAGCATGGGACAGGGGGGGAGGAGGCGGGTATGGGTGTGGAAATGCGTTAAGAGCAAGGAGAAGAAGAAGGGGCGCGCAATCGCTGATGTCCTCAAATTGGGCGGCGCGCAGTCTCATTTCGGCTAACGACCCGTGTCCCCTTGCCCGTGCCCCTTATTCCAACAAGCGGCTTACTGTAGCCTAGTTGTCTCGGCTATACGTATTACGCTGAATCGGAAGATTCGCGTTGAATATGCTCCATCCATTATACCGAACGCGATCTCGAACATTCTCGTGTCGGATCGCGTTTGATCCTCTGTTCCGAGAGTCCCTTGGGCACA
The DNA here is from genome assembly GCA_900490955.1 of Micoletzkya japonica. Taxonomy (NCBI): domain Eukaryota; kingdom Metazoa; phylum Nematoda; class Chromadorea; order Rhabditida; family Diplogasteridae; genus Micoletzkya; species Micoletzkya japonica. Next base: position 101,986 of record LS915203.1, read on the forward strand.
GTTTCCGGCCATAGGGGGTGTCACGATCCGGGAGGGGAGGGGAGGGTGCGGGTGGCACTTGTCAGTTCGGTCAATCGGGCAATCGGCCAGGGGGTCAGATCAAAGCGCGGCCCGCCCCCTCTCGTGGTAGTGCTTGTGCCATCTCTCTGGCGCACTCCGCTTCGTACTTGAGACCAAGACGGGACGATAACCGCATTCGCCCCGGCGGTCGTTGCATCTTGATGTGAAGCTCTTTATTCCGGCCTACCGTATGCTATCTAGATCGCTGCCATACTTCTCCCAATCTCTACGGTTTCTGAATATGTCGTGCTTTACTTAGGTTGGAAATAGGGTAGGAGTGAACCGGAAGCTCCATGTCTTAGAGCCTTCCCGTATTCTTCTCTCCTCCTGTCCATCTGTTCTCCATTCTCACCTCCCCCTGACAGGTGTTACGCAATCCGCTAATCGCTACATGATCTCAGTGTGCCCTCGTCGTCCTAAGCCAGCTAGTTAGGATACAGCTCCTCCTCCTCATGACTTTATCTCCCCCTCTCCTCGTATACCTCCTGCTCCTGCCTCTCCCAATCCGCTCGACTCCTCTTCCTTCACACATACACACACGCATTCCCGGCCTCGTCTCATTAGCATCTCATTGCCAGCGGGGGCCCCTCGGTTGATGCCATAATAGCAGGTAGATAGCCTGAGGCGCGTACGTAATATTTATACGGCTCTCCCGATTACGCTTTGCCCGAACTAGACCCCTTATGAACCGAGATTACTTCACCCTCCACTCCTATGGCGATTAGCTTCACTAGTTTAACCTTTGCCTCCCCACTTCTGGCCATACCAGGCTCATTGGATACCGTATCCCAGCCCACTCGCTCCTCCCTCCGTATTCGCGTGACCGTTCCCGCTTCGGTGCCTCGCGTAATTTATGCCCCTGTCTTGGTCGCGGTGAAAAACAAGAGAGTTACGGTATTTGAGGCAGGAATACGATTGCTTCTTCTTCGCCTACTATGGACGAGACGATGGCCAAGAGAAGACGGCTATGGAATCCGGCTGTGGAGGAGAAGCAAGAGGGAGGAGGACAACAGGGAGCGCGATTTGACTACAGCATGCCGCAGGTAACCAGCGCTTCCATAGGCCTTTTCAACCGGGGTTAAGGATGCTTGGTATTCACATCGATGACGCTACAATAGATACCATCTAGCACTGCGCGGTGAACGGTCGCCTAGGGGATGATTTTCTACACACACTAGGCGCTACTTAGTCATCCGTCGAGACTGTAGAGAGCCAACAGCGTTTTGCCAAGTGGCAAAGACCAGCCTGTAAGCCGTCCGCTCTTGAAGATGGACTCGCAACGAGCGGCGGCCTTCGCCCTGGCGACACTCCAGCAGCAGATGCTCCACCACCAACACCAACTACAGCAACAGCAGCAAGCTGCGGCCGCCCTTCCTCTCCTGCTACAGGTAAGCCTGAATGTTAGATAGCTCCCCAATGTTCTAAGAGTAAAGCGTACGATTCGTACAGCCGAAAAAAGCTTAATGCTCCCCGCTATGAGAGCTCCCGCCGAAATCAGTGGTTTGTCGCTCATGAACAGCCTTCAGAACTATTATGGTTTCTGAGAAATCGCATATTTCTAAATATCCTAAAAATGTTCTAAATATTCTAAATAAATACTTAAATATTCAAGAATATTCTGCTGCACTAGTGCGTCGCTATATTTATGTCGTTCTCCTGTTCTGCAGCCGTACCTTTCGATGATGCCCCTCCTCGCCCAGTCTATGCAGCCCGTCTCTCCCCTACTCGCCACCCCGCAACACCGGCCACCACCACAAGTCACGCTTCCCCGTAAGTAGCGGTTCTTTCCCACCACGCTTGAAAGATATGATGAGAAAAAACAGAAAAGCGTTGAAGACGAACTACCTTACTGGCAGTGGCATCTCAAATAGGTTGTCGTATCCCTTTCGGTGCAGAGGCTCATCACAATGTTCGGACAGCATGCAAACGAGATGCCGAAAAAAATAAACCAGATTTCGGTACTAAATCTCGCGCGGACGACATTTTATCGCAAATCTTTGGGTCGGTCGCTTCGCATTTCGAACAGTGCCGTGAAAATATAGTGGATTAAAAAGATCCGTAAGAAAATCATTCCGAATATAAGGCGAGAGAGTGTGTAAAAGGGAGAGAATTAGACTCAGTTTGAATGGAAGAAACTGACGGATCGGTTTATTCCACTATAGCTCTCCCTCCTGCCGTGTGTGCGAATGACGATAGTATTATATCTCTCCCGCCTGCGTAGTTGGCCTTCCCTCGCTGGATCTACTTATGACTCGGGTATCTGCGTTAGTCGGAGGAGGCAAATGTAGGCAGCAGCCCGCCCGCTAACGCATTACCGCCATTCAATATGCAACCGAGCAGCAGTCCCGAGACTAGGGTTGGGGGAGCACGAATAAGTTGTGCCGATAGTCAGCTTCTGGGAAAACGAGATCTGTGAAGTGCTAACTACAGCTCGCTTCATGATAGCCTACATACTTTTACCACTCTCGACCCTACATCTACCAACTTATATGGCTAGCGATTCCTACTTCGGCTATCCAGACAATACGATGCGACGATAAGCGATATCTAATATGTGCTTGCAGCGGCCTCCCCCGCGGCGCCGGCGACTCCCTCGCTGTCGTCCTCTCCCCTCACCCCTCCACCGTCCCTGCCCGCCTCCGTCCTCTCTCCGCCCTCCCTCAACCCGCTCGTCCAGTCCGCCCTCGGCGTCCACGTGCCCAACGAGAACTGCTGTGCCATCTGCGGGGCCGCCTTTCGGTCAGCATTTTTTATCTTATTAAATATATTATTATTATTATTATTATTATTATCTCAGTATTTATTAGTCAATATTCATCTCTCTCTTTTGGTTTGTATTCACCTTAAATTATTGACGAAAACGTCCCGTCAGTAAACTCATTCCCACTTTTTTTCTGCACTCTCTTCATGTCGCTTCGCTCTCGTCGAAAGTAGGAATTAGAGGACTGGCGGATTTTAACTCAACCATATGAATATTTATCCACAAAGAGCTGAAGAGAGGTGGGAACAGAAATAATTAAGTAAGAGTTCCCTTCTGCTCTATATATATTCTATGGCGAGCTGTCAAGACTGCAGATATAATATAAGTAAGTAGAAATATGAGAGATCCTCGCAGGCTGACGGCGGACCTCGTCACGCACATGCGGAACAACCACCGCAAGTCGCGGTTCAAGCGGAAGAGCGACTGCTGATCATATCTCATGTACTAACTTCATATGAGATCACCACTACTCACTTCATAATGAGATAGAGCTCTCGACATACCACACTTATTAATTTTTTTCTCAATATATACAAGAGATGGAAGCTTACAAATAGCGGCATTGGCTACGAGTGACTCAAAAGTGGTAGATGAGCTAAAGTACGAACTGAAAAGCGCCGATTTTTTAGCTTCCATCTCTAGCATAAGCTACGATGCTCGTCACGACAAACCGCATTCCCGTGAATTGTATAATATTATTTAGCTGTCGAAGGTCTTCCAGAAGAGATCTGATGCTGTCTATCGAAGTCCACGATAAAGTTATTGTTCTACTTTCAGTTTTACACCTTTATCTGGACTATCAGTGGATTTGGGTCCAAAGGAGGGGGCGTTGATATAGATAGGAGCGGTCAGAGACTTCAAATCTTCTTCAAAAACTCACTCAGTCCGAGGTGACGATGAATCTTGTGTTGCCTCTTGATCCTCGTTTGGCGAGTACTCCCCTCGTACGCCAAGTCTTCAGAGGGGAGGATTCTTCTTTCTGATCCTTGGCTGAAATTGCGTGGGATAACTCTTGGTTGAGAGACGAATGAGAGAGCGAACCGCACGCGAGGGGAACAGAGAGGAAGAATGGTTATTAGAAAGTTATTGTATGAGCTATTATACATGACCGGTCATGCATAACAGACCTGTTGGCTATTGAAATCATTGATATATTCGAGAAATGTTCCGTCAGTCATCTCATTCCTACTTCCGAAGAGAGAACGAAGCTGTATGAAGGCATGGTGTCGAATGCATTTACTGATGCAACATTTTCTTCCACAATATCTTTAATAATATCACTATAATATTGTTCTGGTTGATTCCTCTACCAGGTGCAGTTACACGCAGTGTGTAACTGCTCTCACACGTATTCTCTACTCATGAACGCAGTGAGCGCACATATTCGTAGAGAGTGTGCGGATTATATTTCCTGCATTCGCGGTCAGAAAATTTTACCCTGAAAACAACATTTCTTGCTAGTGTTCTCGTCTGTCGGTTCTGCTCTTGCTAGTACAACTTATTGCTAGTCAATTGGTGGTAGCGAGAACATTTCACCGTAATTAGCAAGTACGCATCTGCTTTCGATTGCTCTAACATTTCTCTAGTTTTGAAGCGAAAAGTTTCCAATATCATTTCTGGATTCTATTCATACCGATTCGCTCTCTCGTCGGAAGTAGGAGTGAGACGACTGACGAAGCATTTTTGTCATAAAATCACCCGTAATTTTCCTTTAACAGGTCACGAAAGTTTAGTCTACGTCTGGGAATTAGGGTTGGAAAAATAATTTTTTTCCCGAGCGTTCACCTCATTTTAATTAAAATCACATATGATCAAAGTGATATCTGAACGCTCATCATGTTCTCTCAAATGAGTTGTTCTTCGAAAGTGTATAATTGGACGAGAACTTTGGTGTGCTCAGCTCATGTTCTCTTCGTGCGCTCGTGCGCCTGGCTGAGGGTAAAGAAGGAATGGTGGAGGATATTCCTTTTCTGTTTCCCTAATCCCTTTGGCTCGATATAGAAGAGAATAGTTACAGTATCGTTCTGAAGCACCATCGATGCATCTGAATCAAGCTTTCGATAATTGTATTATAGATCATCACTATTCTCCTCATCATCAGAGAGATATGAAGCTGTCCCATCTTTTAATTCCGTTGATTTAAATCATCCTCATTTTGAGAAAATGAGCTCACATTGCGGAGATCGGGATAATGGAGTTTCCATGAGCCCAGGCGAAAGTGTTTAAAACATTTCTGGATAAACAAATCAAATGGTATTATTTTTGCGCTCATTTTCAGAACTCATTTTGCCAACCGTAATGGGAATGCCTTCAATGCAGCTGCTGTCATTAGTGTTGGACATATGCCATAGGCATGAAAAATGAAGGGTTCCCCTTCAAAATCATTTCATTTTATCTGATTGATGTTTGGTGGCCGGTCATGCATTGCGTCTTCGAGTAAACGTTAGACTTCAGCTGGAGAGACGAGTGAAACTTCAGATTTTAGCCGTATTCTAGGAACTATTCGTATATTTAGTTTTTTCTTATTCCATGTTTTTTTTTCTTTCAATCGTTGTTTAAATTCAAACACTATTCTTGAATGAATTTAGAAAACTGTAGTGAGTCTGGAATACCATTGAACACATTTCGAGTTGTTTTTGCCTTGAGCACATAAGCTCCCTTATCCTTTTTTTTATTTTTTCTATTTGTCTTTTCCGTCTGTGTATTAAACGACTATAACTCCTTCGAACAGTAAAGAAGTGTATTTTTTCATTTCAGAGGCTCTATGAGCAGTGATGGTCTAGCCTTTGACGAGCTCATTCCACCGAATACCGTACTTCAAATTAGCCGATATATCAAGTGTTTTGCTGGCCTCATATCTCTTCTACTCAGTATTGCCGTAGCCTATCTTGTCATATCACACACGGGCAAGTCAGCCAAGGACTATCGCAAGTATCTCATCAATGTCATTGTGAGTGCTATCCCATGCTGGAACAGGGCAAATCCAGATTTGTGGGCTACGGGACAAAGCTAAAGTGGAATAAAATAGATCCGTCTGTCCGAATAACAGGCGAGAGAGTAAAAGAGAAATAGACACATTTTTAAAGGGACATGGAAGTGATTTTGAAGTGAAGCTTATATGAAAGATCTTGTCGTAATTTGTATAAAAACAAAAGGAAAAATAATAAAAATTAATAGTATTCGAGAAATGATTTTTTGAAATTTCGCCCAACGACGATGCTACTGTGTTTAGCGAAAGGAATTAAGCCAAAAGCGACATTCTTCTCAACGACGGAAGCCCGGAACGAAAAAATAAAACATGCAATTTTCGAGTTTTTTCTTTGATTTTTTTATTGTCATTATGTTTTTCATCACATTTTGAAACCTTAGAAGAATTTTCAACGAATTTTAAAACTTTTGATTAGAGGCTGCTTCCTCCCTTTAAATCAACGAAACTGACGGACCGGTTTATTCTACTATCTATTATTCTACTATTATTCTCTCTAATATTCGAGTAGCTTACCTTCCCAGTTCTTCTCCACCATCACCGACTTGGGCTTCAACTTCATCTACTCCCCGATCGTGCTCATGCCCCTTCAGTGCGTCTACGGCGATCTGTTCATAACGGCACTCGGATTGTCGGGACGCGTCGGATTCGTACGTCCTTTGCTCATCTCAAGATCACAAAAATGGGGAGACTTCCAAATCAATGTCTGAATAGCATTGCGTTGACCATCCATCGTTTCAAACGTCGTGTATAACGTTGTAGTAGGGTTTGAAAACCAAGCCTTCTAATCGCATCATGCGACAGAGAGAGTGATGAGGAGCATGGAAGAATGAAGAGAGTCAGACGATAAATGCGCCTCTAATCGCGCTTGATTTTCAAACCCTACTTTGTAGTGCCTATGGCAGACGCTTCTCGTGAGTGTCGTCACTCCATATGCCATGTGCTTCATGTATCGACATCAGGTGAACAGATGCATTCACAGTGTTCTGACAACAGTGAAAATGTTAAGCGAACGAGATGCCGAAAAATAACCCTGATTTCGGTAGGAACTCTCGCACGGAAAACACCGTATCCTAAGCATTTTGGCTCGTTCGCTTAACATTTAGAACACTGTGCATTTTATGGGAAACTACCCACAGCATTCCAAGCGTTCTTATAGCGAATAGCGGTTTCAGCCGATCCTGTAGGCGAACCATGGGACGAAAAAGTATGAATTTAAAAACTTAAGCTCATCACTATGAACTTAAAGGGACATGGAAGCCAAAAAAAGATTGTCTTTCATATGAAAGTTTATCGCCTAAATAATATAAAAACCAAAACCTGAGTGCACAAAAATGTCTACTTCGCGAGATATCCTAAAGATCGTTTCCCAGCCAAGGCGCAGTCTTACGGCGTTTAGCGCATAGTAACGAGGTAAATGGAATCGAGGTATACCCGGAACAAATAAATATTTCTCGCTCCAGAAATTTTTTAAAAATATTTTTCAAACGCTATTATCTTTATTATCGTCTAAGAAACATATTTTACAAGTTTACAAGTATTCTGTTTCAAAAAGTTTGTCGCTTCCATGTCCCTTTAAGAGGTGCGTTTAGGAAAGTTTGGGGCGGATGGCTTTATCCATCCATGAGACAATTCAAAAAATAGTGGTCAATTCGCTATTGGACACATTCTTCAACGCGCAGAACATAGATGGCTAACGACTATACAAAACATTCTCGCAGATAGTAATGATGCCCGGCTCTCCAAGGAAGCTGAAAAAGGGAACCGTCCGAGCCATCATCGGAACAATCTTTGTATATTTTATGCTACACGGCGCCGTTGCTTTCGTGAGTCCACTCAGCGAAATTTCCCTAGCGGGATGGGGAATATTTCCACACGGCGTGACCCTGGGGATCATGTCCCCAGCAGGCTTGGGAAATTTCGCCAATCCTGTACTGAATTCCTGGGGAAAATATTTCCCAAGGTCACGCCGCGGGTATATTTCACTCTGTGTCCTCAGCACGCCTTATGCCATAAAATGATATTATAGAGCGCTCAAAAGGATAACACGGAGATGCTCGAGGATATTAGTGTGGTATGTCTTTTGCTCTATCACAAATCAGACAACTGATAGATTTCTGCTGTCATGTTCGACAGGAGAAGAGTAGACGTTGTCTGAATTCTAAATTTTTAAAATTCTTAATTTCTTCTCTTGTCTCAGATCTCCGGCCAGCCTCCATCCTTCGTCAGTCGATGCTGTTGCTTCTCGTACCTCTTCCACTACTACGTGGGCTTCTGTTCCTTCTCCATCGTCGTCTGCGTAACTTATATGTCCATCGTTAGTGCTCCAGCCTTAGTATCAGCATACCATTTCCATTTCCGTAAAAAAACCCGCTTTGCCGTTCTAGTATGTGGAGTTGATTGCAGCAATTCCAGATCTGTTATCAAATCTTCGCTGCGCTCGCCGAGCCGGTCGTTCTCAGCGTGAAAACGAGAGAATACCACCGCAAGATGACGAAGCGGCTGATTATACAGGTTAGTAGAATTCGGTGGGATCATCCTCTTCTATTCTGCGACCACCCTGAGGCAATACGGTGACGGTTTCAGGTTGCCATTCCCACGATATTCTACCTCATTCCCATCGCCGTGCGCGCCGCTCAGATTGCGATGCACATGCGAACTGGAAGTACGGTTTGAATATCGTTTGATACTCTTGCTCTTTGGCGATTCTGAGGAGATTTTGTGAATACTGTCGCTCTTTAGTTTCACCAACAGTACATAAGATTGCTAGATCCATTGTCCTTCATGAGAGGCTAATTTCGCTCTTTCATTGTTTCTAAAACTCATTTATCATATTCTAAATGGATAGACTATCTATCCTGTGTAGCCGAGTTAGGATCGTAAGGTGTGATGACAATGATAAAGACAAAGAATAAAGAATAGATTCTTTACGCAGTTAATAAGTAAATGTTAAGAGCTGTTATCTATTGTTTCAGCCGTGGTCTTTCTCATCACCGAACTGCAAGGACTGCACTCGATCTGCCACTCGGTCATCCTCACCCTCTCCACGACCTCGTATAAGAATGCGGTCGTCATGGCGTTCTACAGGGCAAGTGTATCGAAATACCTGCATGTTTTACAAGTTTTGACATTCACCGATCTGCCAATAAACAATCTAAGTCTCTGATGAGTGCAATGGCATGCTTTAGACTGTTTATCTGGGCTAGGTGCTGTAGGGTATTCAAGGGAGTGGGCTGTGGTAAGCCTTTCATTTATCTATTTAATCAGTAATCCTGCAGTTGTTGCGCCTGGAATCCGATGTTGTGAGCCGCCTCAAGGGAACCGAACGGGTGACTACGGACAGCATGCAGGACGGCGTTTCGAATGCACTGCACAAGTCGACGATCTGATCATCCACAGACCTTAAATACATACTATCTTACTTATTATGTTTAGCGTGCCTTAGATAAACACGGTTCCTAGAGCAAATTGAAGCTGGAGATGCATAAAACGTTTAGCATGAACACTCGTAATCGTTGGTATAATATTTTCTCTTGTGAAGCTGGTAAGACCCACTTCCTTGTTCTAGCTTTCCCGTACCTTTCATTACCGAATCAAGCGTTTGCATGTTGAACCGATACCTTTCTCTTTAATCATGTCGCTCAACGAGGTTCATAGTTGTGAAAATATTCATTAATGGCCATGCCATATATCACTTGAATCGTGAATGGTATAGAAACACACATAACAACTGGCAAAACGGGTACAGTACGGGGGCGAAGTGGAGTAGCTGCGGAAATATTAGAGGGGATGGACCCAGGGTACCTGGTGAATACTCGTGACACGGTCTAGTAGTATAAAAGTGGACGGATAAGCGCGAATGAGAGAAAATCCTATAATCTACAAGTGAACGGCTAATACAAATGGGATAAAAATGGGGAGGGGACGAAACTGCACGCATAATCGCGAACTGAAATGCGTGGGATGCATAAGCGTGGAACGAGCGAATGACTAGTATTGCGGGAGTTTGGATGGGGGGGGCTATCTACAAGGTAAAGCTACAGGTGGACGGCTAGATTACAGTACTATTTACACTGGGGATGGGGGTAAACGGCAGAGCAAGGAGGATCCGGCGGCGTAGGGTAAAGCTGAAGAGAGTGTGAGAGGAGGATTAGAAGTCGGCGTCCCAGCCCGATTCGTCGACGCCCGTCACGAATTCGTACGTAGAGGTGGGCGGCGAGAAGTTGGAGATATCGATGGCCGAGTACACCTGAATCACGAGCATTCATAACATATGGTATGCCACTCCATAAAGTCTGGCTAATAGCATATACGGTAGCCGACATATCCCAGACACGCTGCTTACCGGTCGCACGAACGGCGGCGTCATGTTTCCGTTGCGGAACTCCTCCCAGTCGAAGCACTCGTACCACGGGTGCTGCCGGGCCGCATCGATGCTACCGTACCCGAGGCGCTGGGCGGGCTCCTGCAACGATTGCTTGATTACGGTAGTATTGGGTAATATATAGATTAGGTATTTGTAACCAAATTCATTGCTATGTGTATCATTTAAGCCCGCTTTCTCACCTGCTTGCAGAAGGAGAGGATGATGTTGACCGCCTCCTTGGTCACGTATCTCGGCCAGGCCAGCCGTTCGACGCCTCGCAGGATCGCGTTGTACACGACCATCGAGTCGGACGACGAGAAGGGCGGACTGCAAAGGGATCGAGGTTAGCCCGTGCATTGATTGGTTCATCTTCGACATTCAGCCACTATCCGCAAGAATAGTATTACGCGGTGGCTATGAACAACTCTCACCTGCCCGTAATGAGTTCGTAGGCGAAGATGCCCAGGGCCCAGATGTCCACCGCCATATCGTGGCCCTTGTTCAGCACGATCTCGGGAGCGACTGAGCATGAACTTGATTTAGAGATTCGTAGTAAAAATAAACAAGCATTGATTGTAATAGTACCGCATAACCCTGAGCAACCCTCTGAATCTCACCATACTCGGCGGTCCCGCAGAACGTCCACGTCTTGCCCTCCTTCTTGATGTTCTTGGCGAAGCCGAAATCGCACTGTAACGCACCACTGATCATCCCTTCCAAGACCGAATTCTTTGTACTAATCTGATTCATGATGTGTAATCCAAGCTTTCTCCTAGAATGGTGCGACTCACCAGTTTCGGGTAGCCATTTCTGTCCATGAGCATGTTCTCCGGCTTGAGGTCTCGATAGACGATGGACTTCCTGTGGAGGTAGTCCAGTGCCTCGAGGGCCGCCGCGCAATAGTACCTCGCCGCATCGTTGTTGAAGCGACCCCTGAATACGGTCATTCCTCATTCATTCACTCCTCTTGACCATGGAAGATGCTATCTATTACGGTAAAGCCCGACTACACACTGAGCAGTACTGATCAATAAGCGATCGTTCTCTGTCTTCACCCGGTTTCTACCGTAATCTCTCCCCCTCAGCCTCTCTTGATCGTCCCTTTGTATGGTTCTTATCGACCGCGGAATCGACGATGATAGCGGGGTGGCAAACAAAACATGCCCTCTCTGTCTCTCTCTCTCCCTCTCTCCTTCCTCTCCGTCCTCTCGTCTGATACATCTACTTCCCGATGTTTGCCCCGGCAGCCCACTAACAAATCCAACACCAATCATCCACGTTGAAGGGGAAGTGTTTTCGGTATCCGTATGGTAGAGGTAAATGTTCCCTGTCAGTTTTCTCATTCCTATTTACGACAAGAAAGCGAACCGACAATGACTCACTGTTGCCTGAGCAGACTCCACAGCTCGCCGCCCAGACACGGTTCCATGAGCATGTAGAGGCGCTCCGAATCCCGGAAGGTCTTGTACAATCTGCAATCATCAATTATTCTATTCTGTTCCAAGTGTGGCTGTCGTATCTTGTATAACGGTATAAAAAGTATCTCGTAATTAATCGTTAATCCTTACCTAACAATAAAATTACAGTCGGCATTGAGCATGATGTCCCGTTCGGACATGATGTGCTTCTCCTGCTTCGTCACCACAACGTGCGCCTTGTTCATAACCTGAGCGAGATCGATTAGCCAAAACCTCATAGCATCTCAAGTATACATTGATTAGCTGCCTAGAGATATCTAGAAGTGCCCCAACTTCGGATATCGGCTTCGGATAAGCTAGAACTGAGAATCTTGGACACGCCTCAGCTCGCGTATGCTTCTCTTAGTTCTAAGGAGTCTCTACATTCTCCTCCTGGTATACCTTGAGCGCGTAAACCCGATCGATGTGCTTCACCAGTTCCACCTTTCCGAACCCGCCGATTCCGATCAACCCGATGCGCTCCAGATTGCGCAGCGACACATTCTCACACCCGTTTTCCAGCCTGCAAAGGATTTTTCTTCAATCTCGTTCATTTTCTGTTTATTCTTCGCGTTTCGTTGAAACTGCAATAAAATTAGCTTATCATGTCTCATCAATCTGGATGTGTGGTGCCTGTTTTTGACACATATATTCCCCTACCGTTGACGTTACACGCGGACTTTACTATGGCTTGTTTGCGGGATGGTGAGCCCCTAATCTCGACACAGAGCAGATAAGATAGCAGCCAAGCGGCGCTTCTTCCAATGAGTGTTTGATTTCCTCCTCGTCTCCTCCCTCGCTATAGCTCTCGAGGCAAGAGAGAGACACACAGCTGAGCGGCGGCGTTTGGATTTTGAACTATGAAGAAGCAGAAGGGGCAGAGACGCAGAGGGAGGGGAGAGAGAGACGGAGAGCATGTGTTTAGCGAGAGGGCACAAAGAACGGCCAACTCGGCGTCCTCGTGACAGCCACATGGACAACAGCCAGGGGGATGAAGTCAGAGGAGGGAGGGGATGTGAGAGAAGACACAACAGCGGCGGGCGAGAGTAGAAGCTATAAACAAGACTGTACTATGGGCTTGCACTTTGGGTTCGACAACAAAATCAGTACTTATTCAATCATCCGGTATGAGACGCGGAAAGCAACAATTGCAATGAGGGAGCCGTCTTTAGCGCACCTCTCAGACAATGGCACTGTCCACCTCTCCGCTAGTGTAACGCCCCCCCCGCAGTGCACCATAATGAGGTGTTAACAGTATGGCGAGTAAGCGGGCTAGACACTAGCCCGCTTCTAGAAGCATAAGAGTGGCCTGAGCTTCACGTGTTCGTACACTCTATCTCCCTCTCCCCTCGGGCGACTAGGCTCGTTAAACGGGAGAGGCAAAACGAACTCTCTGCCTCTTCTTCGAAGATAGTGCGTAGTCGTAAAGTGTTCTTCACGGTTGACGACGCGGGTGGGGGACGGGTGATAAGGTGTAGGAAGAGGAAGAAGAAAGAGTGCGCGCACAACCGGATCCCCGGCTGCACGGACGCCGTTAACGACCGCGCACGTTGTTTTGCCGCGGTGCACGTAGGAAGTACGGTAGGGAGTACGGTAGCGCCTTTAGAGCGATAAATTTGATGATGGAAAGCGGCCAGATAGACATAGTTGAATGACATAGTCCTTCAAGAAGGCGTCAAGCAAGAACGCTGTGGAGGAGATGGAAAAATAGGAACGAGCAGACAACAAGGCTTCAGAAAGACATAGGCTATGCGAAAGAAGCCGCGCTCGTTGTCAGGCATGTGTCCCGCTAACAGCAAACACTAGTACTACGACGATGCGTGCGTCGCGTCAACAAAGCGAGCAAGCAGGAAGTTTGCGTCTGGATGCATTTCACCCAGATGAATCCCTTTCATCCAGATGGATGCCCAGATGGATTGGCCCGCGGCTAGTAACCTGGTGGCTGGCAGGGCGGCGTCCAGCGAGGCGAGCGAGGCCAGTGACGAGGCTTTACTACTTGAACCACTCGTCGACATCGTCTTGATATGCATGGTAGTGGTAGTCTAACCGCGGCTTCAGCTTGGGACGAGTACGACACGAGCGTACGACGAGTTAGTAGACAGGATGAGAGGAGACTGACTCGATAGGGAGGCGGAGCCCCCTCCCCCCCCCCCTCCTCTCTCCCGCTGGGTCCACCTGACCCCGCCCTTGTACACTCTCCGCGATTCTCACGCTCCCTCCCACCTACCGGCCCTCTCAAAGGACACCAGCTTTGGATGTTTGATCTCCAGGATGGTCACAATAACGATGATGAACCTAGAGTCTTGTCATCGAAACACTCAGAGATCATAGGGCCGCGGGGCCAGGTGATGAGTGTATGTGTGTGCGTGTGTGCTACACGGGCGGGTTGAGCGTTTGATTTTGCGACTCTTGGTGAGGGGGGGGGCGAAGAACTGGTAGGTGAACCTGCTTGGAGCGGTATAGGGAGCACGTGATACGATAAAGCGCAGGGGACGGTGTTCGGCTGTGCAAGTGAATGGTGATACGCTCATAAATACGAGGAACTGGTTCGCGGAGCTTTCGTGGAGGAGCACGTGATTGCGACGACACTCCACGTATTGAACATGACATTCACGCGATGACTGTGCTGTAGCAGGCGTTCGGGATTGCATCATAGTGTCTCTGATCACCGGGGAACGAGACCGACAGGCGGGTTCCTGGTTAGGCTTGGGTGGAGTCGAAGCCAGGCGACACGCGCGCATGTCATCACCGATTGGAACTCAGCCCGAGCGAAAAGGAACGGGGGTAGATAGAAGGAAATCAGGTAAGAGTTCCTGCTTTGCAGCACCGCTGATCACGCGCGCCTCGCATTGGACACTTGGTCGCCATTGAAGGCAAATAACGTGCAAACGAGCACATTTGACCCCCGTTCTCACGCAAGACGAGTATACCGTAATTCGTCTCAAAGTCGTAGCGCAATCGTTGCAGTAATAAGATTAGAGCATGCGATTCGCGTCTTTTTGATGCATAAGTTTCACCCAAATCTATGTAAGCGATGGGTCTGCTATTTTATGTACAGCCTGAAACATAATCACTTCGACAACGCGAATCGTATGCTCTAAATAAGATAGTCATTTAGATGACGCACTATGTAAGCAACCCAGTCATCAGTAACCCATCATCATAAATTTTTGAACTAATAGTTACTTTGCCTCCAATTGTGCATCAACCTCGAAGACTTTCCCGTTGGCTGTTCGGAGCGGCCTCTCGACTCGTATGCGCTTATTGTACCGAAACCTCTGGTTCACGTGCACATCCCGTGCTCCGATCGATTCGTTTGCTCTTCGTTCGTTTTCCTTCTTCTCAGCTTGCCGCTCCATCGTTCCCATCCCAGACGCTCGGGTTCCACAGAGAAGCCAATCCGCACAAAACACATCTCGCCACAGTACTCATTGTCAGTTGAGATGCGTCTATGAGTTGTTTCGCAACTAGTGCTTCTCTCGTCTTTCTTTTTGCATCTAACAACGGGAGTGGTGCTGTTTCCACACTCATCATGATCGCATCCAGTAAGCTAACTCCCAATCGAAACTCCGATCAAATTAAAACTGCCTAGTCAGTGCACGCAACAACCGGCTGGAGTATTCTGGAACCGCCGTAGCCAAAGCTGTGTATTCTTGCCAGCTACAGGTACACGAGTAATCGGCGTCACACGGTACGGCCTGGGCTCGTTCTCTTGTAAACGGTTGCCGCATAACATAAACAGCTCTTCTGTCAGCCAACCCCCTGATCGTTGAGCAGCTCTGCGCCTGACACTGCTGACAAGATGAGCAACATTTCGGTCTCCAAACCGGACGACGGGATCGAAAACTGCCGCGATTCGACCAATATGTCACTCCCTTCACTGCGGTCAACATGCTTTCGATAACATCTGCACACGCGAAACTCTCGAGCACAGTGATACTGTAGATTGCGACTAACTACATCTATCCTACTGATAGCAAGGTACGGCTGGGGATCGAAACGCGCAATCTTGTCAACGCAGGTTATGTCGCCCAGCGAGAAGCTGATCAATTGAGTAGCAGGAATTCAACCTCGATCGATGTCCTCCTCAATCTCGCGTCGTGCTCTGTTCGATGTTCTTTGCCTCCTCCTCCTCCTCGTCCTCGGTGTCTCGTGATTGCTATCTTCATCCACGAACAGCCGCTCGTGTCAAGCAGAGAAGAGGACTAAGCACAGCTGTGACACCTCCTCTTCCCCTTCTCTCTCTACTTCTCCTTCTCCCCCTCCCCTCCCTCTATCTCTTCGCTCGCTGTTCACTCCTCTCTGACAATGAGCAGCAGTACGAACGCATTAGTCATGCCGGTGTAGCGCGAAAGTTCAGGAAGACTTTGACCGGGCTCTGTTCTATTCTAACAGGCGCTTCTGCTAGCGAGCGACCTTATTGATAATCGATATCAAGGAAAGCTTTAGCACACAGTGCCCAAGATAGGTAAACGCAATCAGTCTACTATCTATTATTGGCAATCATGTCTTGTGGTGTAACAGCGGACACTACGGTTGCAGAATGATGCATTTTGCACATTCCCCGTACAACAGCACTGATCACTATGGTATCAGCAGAATACGAGGATATCGATTGTGTCCTGAGGAACCATCTTGTCTTGAGAATCGCAGCGAACATTCGATTCGCCTCGATAAGGCTGGCTGATAAGACACGGCGGAGTCGCGTGCTGTGGGATTAGACCCGTACTTAGCGCTGCCTTGCCTATTATATATCTATACTTGACACCGCAGATAGGCAAGCCTTCCTGGTCACAAGATCAAACGACGAAGAGGTGAAGAGAGAGGGAGACAAACAGTCGGCTTGGTGGATCGGGTAATGAGTGCACGAACCGATACGATTCTCATCCTGACTATCAACTTCTGTTCTATATTGAAGTCATATGATGGTCCTCTCCTAGCCTTTCGAAGATCACTGCCTAGCGGAGCGCCGAGGAACCAATGCTATGTGTGTGCTGAGCACTGGTTGTTGGCTCATGATGATGATGATGGGAGACAATCGACTAAGACGAAGCAGGGTCCCCACATCACCTTGATATCACACCGTACTTCTTGGATGATACGATTTGCGACTTTTACTCTCCATGCTGGGCCGACTATCGAACCACTAGTGAAAAAGAGGGGAGCGATTTGATCACGATGGTTCTGCCAACTAGAGTATGGTCTAGCAAAAATCCCGGGACTGTTCCAGCAACATCTCGACACCAATCTGAGCCAGTTGAGAGAGTCGGATATGTGATACCACAGAACAGACCTGGTTCCACGCTGCAAAGAGGAAACGCGAGTAGAGGAACGGAGTTCGTCCGTCGCCACTGTTGACAGAGCCCTCCTGCGTGATCGTTCTCTCCTCGAATCCTTAATACTTTGCCCCCCGGGGACCGACTGCACGCGACCCCCTGCTGACGCAACCACTGTTGTGTCTCCCCTTCGCATTCTGAGGTTATCGTGAACAGCGCTCGAGCCAGACTACGGAAATATAGCTTCCGGGTTGCCATTGTATCAACTATTCCCATTTTAGGCGACTATGGCTGCCATTAAGAGATACTCTACACGAAACGTGGACTCTCAGCAGTCCATTGCATGTTGTTCTGCGGCACGTGATACGCACACATACACACGCTGCAAAACACAAACAGTCAAACATATTATACAACCACCGCTTAGCCTTTTCCCCGCTGTCTTCTCCGTCAACATCCATCTTTCGCGTAGAAGAGGACTGGTGAAAAAGGACTGGGACTGATCGAGGGATCGAGGCAAAAGGAACCAGGGTTCGCGTATTGCAGCATCTTGTGTCGTTCTCATTTCCCAGTTTCCGCCTTTTTGTATTACAACATTTATCAGGACTTTTAGTGAATCGATGAAACAAAGGTATGTGTTTGATATTACTTTGCAATATTCATTCCTTATTCGCATCTATATTGCTAGGCTGAATGATGATACTCGCTGCGCGCATAAGCCACGTCTCTCTTTTAACTGCCTTTGTTCGAGTCGGTCGCAAAGACGGTCGTAAACACGGGGCTGGTGCCCTTGCAGCGTGACAACGAGTGGGGCGAAGAGGGGGGGGAGAATGCTTCATCGATTCCATTTTAATAGTTCAGAATCTCAACGTATCTATGCGCATTCTTCAAGCGTTCTTCTCGAATACCGTCGACGGGTCCCCAATTTCGAGCCTTTCACTAGTGCTCCGTTTTCCCCTGATTGTCACGCGACGGGGAGGCCTTATCGCCGGCTTGTGAGCCCGGCTGACGCCCGCGCGTTCTGATACGATACGACGGTACGATACTTAACGGAGCGAGAAGGGAACAGGGCGAGAGAGCGAGAGGGTGATAGAGACAAGGGAACATCACGTGCGCACCACGCGTCTAGAAGAGTGATGAAGCATCGGGGGGGGGGGGGTGCAAAGTACGGGGCGCATAGTTTGCGCCTACACATACGCACGTCCGGTTTGCGCGGCACGCCAATCAATCCAGGTTGATTGTCCTGGCGCATGTCTGATCTTTGATCCCTAGAGTGTAGTTGACACGATAAGATGCGCGTAGGATAGGTAATCGGCGCAGAGCCCAGATCGAGTATTTACCGGGTATTTTATGATGATAGATTGCAGCCGCAAAGATCCTGCATAGCTCGCATGCAGACGGAGTGTTTCGCTGTGCGTGGCTAGTATTCCGGCGCTAGGCAGTTTCTCAGGTTGACGGTGTATGTGTGCCATTTCGAACTCGATACCCGTTTCGCATCACAAAGTTCGAGTAAAAGTGCTCAAGTGGATAATCAAAGCAGCACAATTATTAGCCGTACACGAGTTCGAAAAGCGAGAAGACAACGGGTTTCGGGGCGACAAGGAAGGGGAATGCAATAGGTATCTTTGGATGGATTTCGGCAAAATGCCTACCTCATCTTGCTCGGGGGCCAGTTCTCATCGTTCTCCTCAGAAGACGCATCGAGAGCTCGGCAGACCTGCAACGACGTATTCTTTGAGGCCGGATAGCTAGGTATGATATGTACGATATGTATAAATATATGATATGTATAAATATATGATATGTATAAATGTATGATATGCTATGTTATGTGAAATGTAGATATTTAGGGTGAACCATAAGTTTCGTTACATTTGGTACGATATTTTTATTTTCGCGTAGGAACCAAAACTCAATTTTCCAATGATGTTGGTACGTAGGGCGGGGACCACTCTTCATTTGCACCCAGTCTCTCTATTGAGCGGTCGTTTTTCTTTTATTTCTATTCCGTAAATGGCGGGAGCTCGCTCTCATATGATACTGAATGTTTTTAAATTATTTGATTCTAAAAACAACCGAATGGAAGCCGTATTTTTAATTTGGGAATATTTTGTCCCTGACACCCTTACTCACGTAAGTATCAAACTGTGATGGTCTGGTTTCGATAAGGGTGATTTTTCGCTCAAAGCCCAACTCCAGCCAGGAAGGCCCGTTACTGTTTGTTCCATTCTCGTTCTCTCTGAATTCGCTAACAATCTAAATGTGTAATATCGGGAACTCTCAGGGGCAGTATGACTACCAACTACCACAGTGTAGTGACTTCCTCATTCCACTGGAATGGATCTTAGGAGACCGGAAGTCATACTTCTTGATCTTACCCCTGCGCCTTAGTGATAGAGAGTTCTGGTACGCATTCAGATCTATTTCTTTCTCAACCCCGGGTAGTTTTCAACCAGCTGATACCATAGTTAAATAAGTACGTCTACATTGGAAATTTCACCAATGAACTGATTAGGGTTATCCAAGATGATCAGATTTACAAGCGATGAAAGTGAATGGTTCACTCGACGTGACAAACCTTTATCTTTTGGCTCTCTTTTCACAGTGTTGTGCTTTGGTAGGTGTTCAATGAGAATGTTACCATAAATACCTTCACTATATCTCTATTTTTACCAATTTTGAAGCAGAAAGCTCTTCTTCCCTCTCTGCCGCTGCAAAAAATTTGCCTATTATGAGAAGGTGCCCGCTCTCCCAAATGAAAGTCAAGCCGGGCTGCTCTACAATTACATGGGTTCGATATAGTCTCCCATCCATCTTATAGCCCCGTCCTTCCTCTATATGTGTAATATGGATTTTAGTCGCTACAGCGCTACTGCGATGAGAAATAATTGACAACGAAGGAGGATGTCAATGGCGAAGTCGCCGCATAGATTGGTAGACAGTCTGAGTCTTTCTTGAGGGAGGGAATCAATAACATGTCGAATTGATAGAGGATGTTGGAGGCTAACAATGTCCATTATACCATACGAATCTCTCGCTTACTCCCTTTGATGTATTTTAGTGAATGAAAAATATCAAATTGTAACGAAACTTATGGTTCACCCTAATATAATAATGAAACGTCTCACATGATCGATATGCATGACGAGTATCTCAACGGGCGCCTCGTCGACTTGAAAGCGGTCGCTCTGCCGCGTCCTGAACGGAAAGCTACCGTACCCACTCCCTCAGGGTTACCGTAACCACACCACAGAGCTCGATCCCTATGCGGGCTACCGTAGCCGGCACGCGACGATTGCCTTGTGTGAGGAGCACTAACGACCGCGAGAGACGCTGGTTATCTCTATTGCCTCGATCCGTATCATACTTGCGATGGTGCGTTCCGTGCGGTTGTGCGCAAAGTGTACTCACGGGCTACGCTCTCGTCTCTGCGACACTAAGCCCAACCACCCCAGCGAAGCCGCTTGCTTACTGGAGACGGTTTTAGATACACGCGCACCGTCATCGTCGCGAAAGCATTCCCAGAGCAAAGCGCGGGACTGCATATAGATTTCTCTAGCAGCTATGCTCCACCGAACTTTGATTAGCTCTAAGGGGCTCTTACCGTACGTCCTCCACACGAGCCATACCGGTTACCTGACTGATCGCAATGCCCATAGCGGGGGGGCAGAGCCTCTACTACAGTACCTACACCTATCGCCAAGCCCCTCCCTAAGCTGCTGATCTTTCCTATCTCGCCCCATCATTCAGAGTGCTCTATCGGAGTGAACGCGGCAGAATCGCGGGCTGATTAACGCAAAGTGACTGAACGGAGTCAGAACGGGGCGAACCTAATTCGAAGAGTACGCTGATGCGATGAAAAGGGGCCGGTCAATTAGGAGAACAAATTAAGATGAAGAGTGTGTTTTGTAGATGAACCGTGCCCTATGACACGGATAAATATCAATCTATCTATCTATCTAACCAAAGAGTAAGCTCCATTTGCAATATAACTAAAGGTGGCTATCTATAGTTTCACAAGAGATTTATCGTGGAGAAATATCATGTATGTATAATTATCAAAGATCGTATGATCATTCACAGACAACCACTAGACACTTCCGCAATCCTCGTGTTTGCACTATAGTTTACATCATTTCGATATTCGAAAGTCGTCATTCTGTGAACATTTTACTGCCATCGCGCGCTATTTACGGAATGAACTGCATGATATCAGTCAGTGGAGGGAGAGTAGAGAGGTCGAGTACAAATGATCAATTCCGTTTTTCTGGAATGGGCGACTGTTTGCACAGTGTTGCGAACGCTGTAAAGAGTAGGATGGGCGGAAAAGGGCACATCTCTGCCGTTTAGTGGGCCCGTAAAATTTGTTTTCGATCGCCTCTCGTTACGCAAAGTAGAATAACAGCCTTTTAGTTCCAACAAGGGGACTGTATATGAAGCGTGCTATTATCTGATATAAGAAAACAAATAGTGAAGCTAAGCAGCCATAGATAATAAACTTGAAGGTAAGTTTGAGTAGACCTATTTATGTGACTACGGTAGATACGTAATAGAGAGGCAGTTGAATGTTTGGCGATCTTTATATCAGAAGATGAACATTTTGATCTCAACATTTACAGATGGGCGCAGGTGGAGGCAATGTGTAAAACTGCCTTTAGATCTTGTTATTCCTTTCTACATCCCTTACCAACCATGCGCGCAAACGTTGTGCCAGCGAATAATAAAGAAATGGCAACCATCGACAACATGGTTTCTTCATATTTTCGGTACGATTGACGAAAATGTTCCGTCAGTTTCTCATTTCCTATTTTCGACGAGAGAGCGAAGCGGTATGAGGAGACCAGACGAAGTAGGAATTACGTTTAGTGACAGAACTTGTTCGTCAATAATACGCTTCGCTCAGGATCGCGATCGTTCTCTTTCACCCGTCGTCTACCGGAAGAGCACAGTTCCATATCATAATTGAACGGCCCGGCGATTTTCGATGTTCTCTCCAAACTCTTTTTTTTGAGTTTCGAGTAGTCTCTGTGATGGTCGAACGAGATCAATCTGTTCGCCTCTTCACGTCTCATCAATTAGGCTTATCCCTTCACGGACAAGAGAAGATTACGAACGCAATGGTCTCTCGGAGTGTGTTGCTAAGCCTAGGGATGAAACAAGATGGGAAGCATTTTGCATTTCAATTCCGATGCATTATTATTACTCCGGCTTTAAGTACAGTCGATACTTAATGATATTGCGGTTACAACATCTCTTCCATTTCCGACATAATTCTATGGTTACTCACCAGAATGCGCTGTTCGCCGCCCGCGCTTCGAAGTCGTCAGCCTGGTGGTACCGGATGACCTCCCGGTTGCGTTCCGCGATTACCTGAAAAAGAGAAAACTCTCGCACAGCTTAATCAGTCCCACCCCGTTCTAACTAATTTTGAGCTTTCTATTGTTGTCCCGTGTACTTTTATGCAACAGATTAACCGGAAATACCAGATCGACAAGGGATCCTGAGACCACCCAGAAGCCTGCCCTCCAGTTATTTCCCCCCCCCCTCTGTGGTGCACGTGAACGGATCGTGAACGACGAGAGAAGGCATTAACAGAAGAGAATCCAGACGGCAAACAGTCGAGGAGAGACTGTGCGAAGCGAAGAGAGCGCATGATTAGGAAGAGATTGGGACGAAGAGCGAAGAAGAGGAGCGAAGCAAATAAGTGTGGACCAAAGAGGGGGGGGGGGGGTGAACTTTAGTTAGGGACTAACAAATCATCACCACATTATTTCCTGAAGATTGCAGCCTACTTGTATTATAAATTATTTCACAAAGATATCTTTCTTACTAGAATCAATCAAGAATCTCTTTGAATCATTTAAAGGGACATGGAAGCGAGAAATTTTGTGAAACCAAACATGGCCATACTTCTAGAATATGTTTCTGAGACGATAAGAAAGATAATAGCGTTTGAAAAATATTTTTAAAAAATTTTTGGAT
>LS915203.1:124973-157285 GCA_900490955.1 Micoletzkya japonica
TGTTCCGGGAATACCTCGATGCCATTTGCCTCGTTACTATGCGCTAAACGCAGTAAGACTGCGCCTTGGCTGGGAAACGATTTTTAAGATATCTCGCGAAGTAGACATTTTTGTGCACTCTGGTTTTGATTTCTATATTATTTAGGCGATAAACTTTCATATGGAAGCCAATCTTTTTTGGCTTCCATGTCCCTTTAAAGCTGAAGATTTAAGATCATCGAAGACTCGAAACATGCCAGCTAAAACAGCATGACCGGCTACGATAACTCAGCTTTCCCTCCATCTTCTGGCTCCTCTCTTTCTCAGTATTCTCCTGTACCGAGAGAGCGAGTCTCCCGTGACTCTTCTCGTTGTCTGCCTCGTTCGTGTCCCCTTTTCCTCCTTTCCTTCTCCTTCCTCGTCTCAACAGTTCACCCCCCGTTATCTCTCCGATTCTCTCTCTTTCGGGGGGATTAGGACGAGATTGATAAGAACAGGCATCGGACGGAGGGTGCGAAGAGTGGGAATGGAAGTGCGGACGGGGTTTGCGTTGACTTTGAAATTGCAGAAAATCTGCTGTTGTCAATGTACACTCAGCGAAATTTCACCACCATACCGCACCTAGTGAATCATTCACCACACAAATTTCACCAGCCCGCTGGTGAATGGCGCACAATTCACCAGCGGGCTGGTGAAATTTGTGTGGTGAATGATTCACTAGGTGCGGTATGGTGGTGAAATTTCGCTGAGTGTATGTACGTTGTCGCCTAATGAACCGTACCGCAGCTCTCGCATCCTATTTGCATCAAGTGTTTGAACAGACTGTTGTCGTTTTTTTTTAACGCGGGGACTATAGGGCAGAGCGTTATGCGAAAGTATAGCTAAATATACACCGGAGACCCAGAATTTCCAACCAAACCAATAAATATGGATGCAAACTGCAGTACTCTATCACTTGCAGTACCACGAAAACCTAAGAGCAATGGAAGTTACTACATTCCGAACTAAAGTGGTACTAAATAGTGGTCGTGGCCATTGTTTCGTGTGCCGTTTACTAGCTCTACAGTATTCACAACCCCCTAGACTGTACTGGCTAATCCACCGTCTTCTCAGCGGGTGCACGTGAATCGAATCTCGACTGTACCCACGTAGGCCAAGGGTCGGCCGGCCAGTCAGTCACGCGTTTACACTCAACCAGATAGACACACACACGCACGCACCCATACCCATACTCGCTCCGATTCCCGAATAAGGACGAATCGCTCTCTAGTCACCCAATCTCTCCAGTTCTCTACGGGAATAGTGCTATCTCCCTCGTCGCTCGTTTCTCTCCCATCTAGCGCATTACCGTAGCCCACAGAACGAGCAGTTCACTCTCAAGAGCGAACATGTGACCGGCCCACTTGAACTGTGTTCCGCCGTACAGAGAATACGAAGGAAGTAGTCTGTTGCACAAATGCGCACTTGGCCGAATCAGGGAAGGAATTTGCTGCTGAGCGTTTGTATGAGGGACCGGCGTAAATGTTAGACTCGTAGCCTTTGAACAGCTAATCTTCATCATTGATCAGAGACCTGAAGAAATGAAGATACGGTGGTGAGAAATGCGTGAATGACTCTCGATACTGAGCCCTCTATAGTCTAGCCTGATCTGTGACCGGTGCTTGAATTGTCGAGTGCTTCGAGTGCATATCAGTAGGGCAAAGAATGGAGGGAGGAAAGGCGTGTGGACCGCGTGAACTCTTAATCAGCTTATGGGGCCAGAGCAGCGTTATCTGTATTTACGTCGATTCGATAGACACGTATATCGATCGTTTTTGAGAGAGTGATTGATAAGTGTCGAACATCATTTTTTTTTAAATTGATGTTCGCCGTTGTCCCCCCGAGCAACGTCGTTCCTAGTTCTCTTATCACTTTCCCCGTATTCGATCGATTTAAAATGCGAAAAAAGATATTTACAAGTTCTATCAGGGACCAACAGGAAGCGTACGATATTAGCAGTAAATTGGAAAATGACAAGTTGCCAGTTGAACTCATATGTTCAGCAGGATCTGCGTTCTTGATCTTCGACGTTCACTTTTCTCAATAATATTAGATAATGTTGAGCATCTGAACATTGCGTTCTGCACAACATGTGAATCGTATGCGACAGGTGTTTGCGCAGTCTCTGTATGCAAAGCGCGCACATATTATCGCCAAAAGAGTAGGTGGTCAAACAGACTCCGGAAATGGGTGTGAATACGCCACGAACACATGATCGGCTGGCGAAATATCGAGTGCAAGCGAGGGACTGCAGAATTTTCGATAGGGTGGATATACTGAGTGAAATTGCCTAACTCCCCCCCCGAGTAATAAATTCGGTAACTCACGATGCCTCTCGTGACGACGTAGATGAAATTCGGTTCGACGTCGACGTCGTCTCCGTCATTATCATAGCGCACGTCGCCGCACATATCAGCCAACCTGTTGAGCGCCTCCTCGGGAAGAGTGGAGAAGCGATGGGACCTGCAAGTATCCAAGCATACATCAAAGCATTATGACTAGAGTTCTCCCGATGACCGATGACCGTGACATCAAAGTGCAAGAATGAAGAGAGGTAGGGGAGAAGAATGAGGAGACTGCAGACGAAACTGCACTTTAGATGACTTGGTCATCTGTCATCGGGAGAACTCTAATTATGACTAACTAAAGAACACAACGTTCTCCTGCATAGTATAAATGAATATGCACATTAGGAAAATTGTAGTGAAAGATCATGGAAATAGGAGAGACACAGAGACAGTTGCAATTGGGATGATTCGGACTGGTGGAATGCTGTGTAAGAACTCTACCAAGATTCAGTAGAGAAGTGCGCATGGCACAATGTTGTCCACGAAATAGCTGATAAACGTTTTAATATTAGGAAATAATCGACACAAAACCTCTGCAGGGCTCGACGGTTCAGCTCACGTTTCTCCTGAGCCGATTGGACCATGATCGTGTGGAAGACCGCACGTTCGATCACCCAGACCACGCACGGTGTAACGGCTAAATCAAGCATCTACCTAGATAGTGTTCTACCTTTGAAATGTAGTACCAAAATTTCATAAGCTCATATGCATGATATTTAATTCCAATATAATTCTGAGCTGCTTCTACATAATCAAATGGAGCCACGATTGCTTCCTAGATCAGGGACAAGCGAGGCAATTTACGATACCATAATCACTTTCAGCTTCCATCGTTATGGTCTAGACACTCTCCCCGAAGCCTTATATTTTCACTAGTACTTCGCTGTTTATTGTTGTACCATAACGCTATATAAGCGCAGTCCTCAGACCTTGCAGCACGCAGCACTTCCCAACTCACAAGGTTGGTCTTTACATTCCTTCACTGCTCCACAGCATTCGCTAAGCTCCTTCCACTACATCATTTTTCGTATTGAAAATGGACGAAATTATCCGTTTTAAAAGCCATTCTCATCTATATATGATCTTCTGGCTCAGATGAAACTCGCCCTGATCGCCCTCCTTACCCTCGTCGCTATCGCCACCGTAAGTTGCTATCTTATTTATACCTCCTAATCTTTGGAATCTTTCTACTACTAAATTGATGATCTATGCAGGCCGCCTCTACCAAGGGACACAACCATCACAAGGAGCACCACACACAGTCTCCCGAAGCGAAGGTTTGTTGCATAGTCAAACAAGAAGACGCAGCTGCATAGCTACAATAAAATCCCACTAAAATCTTTCAAATATGGTTTTCTTGCAGGCAAAGCACGAGGCCGAGCTCAAGGAGAAGCTGGCCAAGCTGTCGCCCGGTACAGTAACCTCATTTTCTGCTTTTGAAAAAACTGGTGGTTGAGGTCAATATCGAAACTATATACTTTCCCCCACAACCGCACGCTATACGCGCATCGATAAAGATGCATAGTTCATGCATTTCATTTTTTGCAGAGGCACAGAAGGCGGCGGAGGAGCTGAAGGAGGCGCACGAGCAGCACAAGGGAGATCACAAGGCAGCCAACGCCGCGTCCAAGGCCATCAAGGACAAACTACCTGAATCCGTCCAGAAGGAGCTCGACTCCGTCTTCAAGGTAGCGACACCATCCCAGCTTGTTAGCCTTGTATTCTTCATTGTTGTCCGATAGGACAAGTATGTGAAATCACAGGTCTAATGGTGTGCATACCAGCTTGAGCAATGGCTCGAAGAATAGCATTTACGCTGAACTTTGCAGCACCACCACCATCACCACCACCCCTCGACGACGCCCAAGGCCTAAGCTTCTCGTCTAGTAGTGTCTCCTGTCTTGCGTACGCGATGATAAACGTCGGGTGATAAATTCGTACCCTGGCATTCTGTGACTTGCTACCTAACGAGAACCGACACCAGAAAACATGATTACCAGTCCAGCCATGCAGCGCTTGCAACACCGTAGTGAATTTTAATAGCTGGTTTAGGACATTATTTATGTAGATCGCTCTTTTCATTTATTATCAATATCGAAGGAAATGCCGTACCTTTAACAGTAGCGGTCCGCTCGCAGTGGTGCAGAATGGCCAGTTCTCCAAAGAGGGCGCCCCTCTCCATAATGCGGATCATCTGTCCGTCGACGTAGATGTGCACTGTGCCTTCTGCAAGTATTCCATGGCTTTGAAACACTGTAGTCGGTTTCGCCGCCCAGTTGCCTGCTAGACGTTGAGTAGTTTTGGTATATACTCAAACCCCGCATACGCTTACTTACAAGTGTTGCTTACCTTCTATGACGTACATGAGGTTTCCGGCGTCGCCTTGTCTGCAATACATCTTTATATTCATACATCTGCCGGAAAAGCAACATTTGCGGTTGTGGAAAAAAATGTGATCTCATTCCTATAGAGCGAAGTATGAATAGAGTCTAGGCAAAGTAGAAATGAGTTAAGTGACGGAACTGTTTAATGCCTACCGTACGAGGACGTCGCCCGCCTCGATCGCTATCGGGTGCATGGCGGCCGCGACGCACTCGCGCTGCGCCGCGTCAAGGTGCCGCATGAAGTCGTTGGACAGCAGTGACTCGTCGATGAGGTCGAAGACCCTGCAAGACTGTCGTCGTCGGTCCTTTCTTTATAAATAGTAAAAGAGCGCTTGATTGTATAGTAGAATAAACCGGTCCGTCAGTTTCTTAGATTCCAAAATGAGTCTAATTCTCTCACTTTTGCACACTTTCTCGCCAGATATATATTCTAAATTATAAACTGCCGGATATTTTTATCTCACTGAGATTCACAAAACATTGTAATCTGGAGATATTAGAGAAGGCAACGAGGGAGACGTACTCTTGCCGCTTGGCGTAGGTCCTGCGGTCGGAACACACCTCCGACTCGGCTGATATGGCCACCTTGCGCGCCTTCTGGCTCTGGCTCCTGATTTACACATAACATATTATAAATAATATAAACTCATTAATATAAATAATATAAACTAATTAATATAAATAATATTAATAAAAAAACTGATGACAGGGAAGCGTAGCATTCGGTTGACAGATTTCGCTTGAAAAGCTTTCATTCCGGATTGCATGTTCACAATTCCCTAAAGCTCACCGGAACTTGTCGATCTCCTTCTTGAGTTGGTCGATGACCTCATCGCGAAAGGCGATCTCCCGTAGTAATTCGTCTTTCGACATGTCCTTCAGCAACATGATGTCAGGAGCGCGCTGCAAAATGACAACATTGGGGGAAGCCACCACTTCATCAAATCGGTCGTTTCATCAACCTTGATTAGCATGCAATGAGTGTTGATGAAATGACCCGAGCTATTTTCGACAAAAATGTTCCGTCCGTTGGCGCATTACATTTCTCGCGAGGCGGTCAAAACGACATGAAGAGAGCAGCAATTTAATTTAATTTAGTTTAATTTAATTTATCGACGCATTTGCGTAATAGGTGAATCGGGGCACTACTCAATAACTAGCCCGAAATGAAAAAATAGCTATCTAATAATGCTATAAGTTCGGGTAGCAATGAGTTTACTACCCGAACTTCTTCGTAAATATTATATCAGGCGGTAGTTTATGATTTCAGGAGAAAGAAGAAGGTGAGAGCGTGCGTCACAAGCCGGTCTCAAACTCCTTACAGCTAAGCAGATACTCCTCAAGTACCAGAGTCATGGAGTACTAGAGAGTAGGCCGTTACGCAAGAGGCCTGTCAAGTTGAGGTTTACTATGAGTAGGCACACCATGCACTACTCAAAAAAAGAAAAATGCTAGTTATCGCACGTCGAACAGGCATTATCTATTCCATCTTGAAAGATCAATTCCAAAATTAGAATTTTAGGAAAATTGATCGATATACTTGATACGCTAAATGTTTTGATAACATGCCAACTCCGAACTCAGCAGTTTGATGAACAAATTGCCAGGAAAGGGAATTGTGAGGACGGGAACCGCAGACACGATGCATTGAGATGAATCGCTCTGCGTTGACTCGCCTTAGCTGATTGCCAAGAAGAAGGCATGCAGAAGCGATTCAGCAGCGACCGCTCGTATGCCAAAACCCCGTTGTTTAGAGTAATTCACGAGCCGGATAAAGCTGCTGCTAACGCAAATCGTAAACCTTGGCCAGCTCCTTGATAACAGCTTCCACGAGACAGCCGTAGCTTCGCACGACGGACTTGTCGACTGTACTCTGCATGGTCGGAGGGAACGACCACCTCCAAAGACTCGCCAAGCCTTCTTCTACGTGGACAACAGAGTAAGGCAACCCTCCACTCGAGAAGGAGACTACTCGGCTATGCGACGACTACGTCTAAGCCCCCGCTCAAAGAAAGGACGAGTGCCGGACCTTGTGCCGGCTCAGTGGACCGCACCGGGCGAGTTATCTAGACCCCCAGGACGTCTTTTGAACTCAAATCTCGCACCTTATTTACTGCACAGTAGAGCTATTCATAAGGGAGCTTAATAAAGAGGGTGTCCAGTCAAGAGCCAGGAAGACTCTCTATTATAATAGGCGCACGCCGAGCTGGAAGCTATAGCTTGAAATCCCGAGGATCATGAATGGTTAGCGAATTTGGAGATGAGGTTGGATCTCTTGAGAAAGACGGGCGAGTGATAAACAATTATCTCGGATATGCATTCTTTTATTTTAGCCGGTTTCTTTTAAAACAATACATGCGGCATGCGTCGAAAACAGAGATACAGACAAAGTGAATTTGATTATAATGATAATGCATTATAGTTCACCCTTCCCAGGATGCACATTAATGATCGCGAAACAGAACCAGTTACAAATACTGTAAACTCTCGTATGATCAGCCCACGTCACCCACTTTTTCACGCAAGACAGACAGGCAGCTAAATGCCAGAAATGCAGCCACCACGAAACGGAACACAATCAAGGCCAGCTGCACTAAGCCAGGTGCTAAGGCGGAAGTGGCAAGCTGCGACTTATATAATCCTTACGTAAAGTCTACTTATCCTTAGAATGGCTCCTTAGTGTACGGGTATTAGCTATGGCAAATATTATATACTTATCCCTATGTGCCACTTACAAGGAACGTGCAAATACGTATTATCGGATCCAGATCTGAGACCACCACTGTTCGATAGAGCGCGAAAAGTTGTGTTATTAAAGTGGAATGAAAATACACCAATCATTCCGAATATCAAGCGAGAGTGAGAGAATTAGAAGCAAATTTTTGGAATCTGATATCGGTTTATTCCACTATAGGATAGGTGCAGCGAACGTCGTAGGGGCACCTCAGAAAGCACGATAAAGTTGAGATGGCCAATGACACCGCGAGCGTGAGGTGATGTCGGGGCTCTCTACTTTATATGCATGGCAAGTGCCGAAATGAAGCAACGGAGAAAAGGAATAGAAAGAGAGTAAGTACACGGCTAAGGTAGGCAACGAGGCTCCAACGAGACAAGGTATTATTGGCAAAACAAATTTCGCCGTTGGGCTCATTCCTACTTTGTATCTGCACGCTCTTCACACCGCTTCGGTCTCTCGTCGGAACTAGGAATGAGAGGGTACCGATGACGACTACGAAGACTACAATTCACGAGCGGCGGCAGCAGGCTTAATCAGCGCAAATGAATCAGCTGAGGAGGTAGCGGCAAATGGTAAAGGAGCTTGTTAGCTTATAGCGTCGTATTTATGGAGTGCCTCGCAGCAGGAGCGAGAAAGTCTCGTCAGGACGGAGTGAGTGGAGCGCGCGCGCGTCAACCGTACTAATCAAATAGACGGTACCGAAAACGGAAATCAGCCGAGAGGCGAGGCGAAACACACAGTCTGCACGCGAACGAGTGACCGTTCACCGAGGGTCAGAGGCATCCACAGATTACAGGGAATAGAACTATTCCATGATCACCTCCCTTTAGTCTTGCACAACGCCAGAATGGCCTATTCTACTTATTTGGAAGAAGCCTGTGACACACATCTAAAGGCGCCGAGAAGTGCGTGCCAGTGCTCCGTCGAATAGTTTACAGTTTCCGGGCCGAGTGTTTATGGGAAGACGTGGGAGGAGACGAAAGAAGAGAAGGAGACGTTCGCAATGTCAAAGCCCCGTCACCAGGAAATGGATGAGAGCAATAGAGAGAGATATGGTACACAAGCGAGGAAGACGAAAACAGGCGTATGATGGCCGTGTGAAGATTGACTACCACCGAAGCTTATGGAATTGGGATGTTTCCCAAATTCTCGGTGGTGCGGTTAGAGAAAATACGAAAACTGCACGAGGCGTAGGAGGGAAACCCGTAAATGGCCAATAGACCACGAAGGCACGAGTGTCTCTCGTTATGCAGTCGTTGGCAACACTAGCCAATTATGCGCCTCTTCTAGCCACATAACTAACTCATCAAGGCTGGAGCCAGTGCTAACCATGTATGTAACCGAGCTTGCGCACGTCGGTCCGGCCAGGCAATTAGTCCGTCACATAACTCAAATAAAGAGCCCCCTCAAGACAGAAGATGGATGGATGGATGGATGGATGGTGAGAGAATGAAATGGAATGCTTAATGAGAAATTGTTTGCCCACTCCACGGAGGCAAGCCTCGGCAGGGCGCTCGAATAACATAATCTTTTGCCATCGTTGGTCGGTTGGTTGACGGCAGCTGAACTACCTACCTTTTCTGCGTATTGTGTTTCCCATTAATGCTTCAAACGCTTCAAGACTAAAGAACATAATGGCCACATAACGAGTACTTGAATTTTTCAGTTTGAAAGAAAAGCTTGGGGTAAATGCGACAGTATTAGCAGAGATATCTGGAGCCTGCCTAGCATAGGACGGGTAAGTCATACTCGAATAACCGTCAGTTGTTCGAATGGTCAGGCGACATGAAATGCCGCGCATGAGTTGTTTAGTGGAGCATGGGTGCATGTCTCAAAAGCTTATGACAGACAATGAATAGTGAGATATGTTGCGGAATTATGAGCGGAGGTCGGGGAAGCTGTTCAATACATGTTTCTTTTCTTTTCTTAAAACGTGTTCGATAAATAAATACTCGAAAAAAGGACAGACAAGAACGGTAACTGGAAGATTAATGCCCATTCTCCGTGAGCGGAGCACGCGCAAGGTCTGGCAAACAAGAGTACCGCGACAGCGAAATGAGGACGCGCAGACTATAGGGAATCGACGACCCCGTGAATACGGTTAGCCTTCATAATACGCCTTCTCGCGTTTGAATCACGAAAGCTGTTAAACAGCGTATTATGAGCATCATTTACCCATAAACAGAGCGAACCTTGACGAAATAGATATTTGCCAGGGAAAGTTCGCTGAGTGTACAGTATAACAAGCCTACAGCCAGAATTTTGCCGCAAGCTAACGGGTGAAAAGGCGCAAAATTCGGGAAAACAGACGGGAACCCGTCAGTCGTAGAGAACGCAATAAACGTCGTTCCTTCGCAGACGACAAGGGGAAGGGGGGGGGGCCGTCGAGAGGGGAGGAGGAGGAGAAGCGGGCCTTCATTTATCCTCACCTCTTGACACCACCTAATGGAAACCTACGGTATGCTCGGAGGCTAGACGACCGGCTAACAAGCTTACTTTTCGCGAAACTCGTTAGCAAAACTAAGCCCACCCCCCCCCCCCCCTCATTCTGATGCTAGCCCACATATCATGAAAAGGAGAAGATGGGACGGGAAGAAGAGGGCCGACAAGATGGATGCGTGGAACGGCATTCATCAACGATGACGGTGCGACAAAAGAGTAGTAAGCATTCGCGAAAACAACTCAAAGACATAGAACTGTTATAACACAAATGCTCAGCGTCATAAACTCGTTATTGTTGCCCACGAATGCACGCACAATTACTAGCTATTATAGCTCACACGCGCGATCGCGGCTTTCAGCTTGCCATTTCGCCTCTGATAACGTACGCAAACTACAATTCTGAAATTCGTTTTTCTCCTTCGTACTGACGAACTGCAACGGGCGCATAATTCATTGTTCCGAACAGCTCATTCACGAATGCGTACTGAAGTGGAGCACCTATTTGCCAAAAGTAATAAACACGGCTGGAAAAGTCGTAGCTTACTCAGAAATAATAGGGAATTAGTAGAAATGGCATCATATTCGCACACTCGACGATAACAAGAGTTCCGTTGACTGGGTCAACAAGAGGACGACTCCATGCATGCATAAGATCCACAAGACTCAAAAATCAAAGTGGTGGCTAAAATATTTTTCCCAAAGTGGCTTAATTTTTTTTCATACAGTACCTTTGAGAATTCACTTTGTTGCTGCAAAGCTGGCATATTTCTTATAAAAAAACAAAGGAAGACTGCCAAGGAAGACTGTCCGTGTAGGAACTATATACTATTCGGTTGGTTGCCTACCGGCTGAGTACCGCTATAAATACGTCGATGCATATTCCAGAGTTTACCGGAACAGTAGTCTTCAAAGGAGGAAGCGGGAGAATCTGTCCATTCTACTGAAAAGCTCTATAGAATACGAAATTCCCGTTCCCTGCTAACTTTATTGATGAGACCTCCCGAATAAAGCGGCCTTCAGCTCACAGCATTCCGCTAGGTGAAGAATGTGTGCAATAGCGAATTGACCACTATTTTTGGAATAATCTTATGAATGGATAAACCAATCTGCACCAAATTTTCAGGGCCTTTAGAGTTCACAGTAACGAACTTAAGTTTTTAAATTCTTTTTTTTCGTTCACCGGGTTGCTTACAGGATCGGATCCTACGCGCGGAAACCGCTATTCGCTATTAAAGGGACATGGAAGCCAAAAAAAGATTGGCTTTCATATGAAAGTTTATCGCCTAAATAATATAGAAATCAAAACCAGAGTGCACAAAAATGTCTACTTCGCGAGATATCCTAAGAATCGTTTCCCAGCCAAGGCGCAGTCTTACTGCATTTAGTGCATAGTAACGAGGCAAATGGCATCGAGGTATTCCCGGAACAAATAAATATTTCTCGCTAAAGAAATTTTTTAAAATATTTTTCAAACGCTATTATCTTTCTTATCGTCTCAGAAACATATTCTATAAGTATGGCCATGTTTGGTTTCACAAAATTTCTCGCTGCCATGTCCCTTTAAAACGCTTGGAATGCTGTGAGCTTCTCATATAAAGAACGTTTGAGCATTTTGAGGAATAGTAAGTGCGCCTGGCTGCAAGTGCATGCATCTAGATTCACAGCTAAAAATCATCCGTCCAAAGATAAACAGCAATTCGCAATTGCATTCGGACACTGTACTGCAAGTGGAACTGTGCCACGACAATTGCAATGCGATCAAAATAGAACGCGACGATGAGAAGCGTAAATGCGAAGAGTATGCGAAGATGTCGTTAGGACAAGGAAGAGATGTCAGCGGCGAACTCATCACTTTTCTCCTTATATCTCTCTCGTCGAAGCCGACACATCGCCTATTGTCCTCCCCACATATAGGTCTCCCCGGACTACCCCCGTGTCCATCAGAACAGCATCAGAGAACAGGATGGAAAGAAGTTTGAGAATCAAAAAATAGCAGATAGTTGGGAATCAAAAAAATAGCTCATAATGCTGAACGGATGGCTGCTGTTTCCACATTCGTTAGCTATTTCAACAGAACGATGGAATATCTTGTAAGTACCTCTCGGGACTGTTATTGTTATTATCCGTTCCAGGGAGACATGGACGTCCTCCGCGCGTACTTTGTTTTCGCCTGCCCTAGGGGAGTAATGAATAGCGAAATTTCCAGGCACAACTGCCCCTCCTCTTCGGCTTGTGCTGTCCGTGTGAACGGGGGACGTAAATATGATGACGCCCAGATCTCTCCAGGGTTTTCGCGGCGCTCTCGCTCTCTTGATTTTGCCCATAAGGAAGCTGTGTAGACTTAAAGATAGGGATAGAAAGCACCACCGCATTTTCTTGGTCTCAGAATTGGCTATCACAGATAAAGATAACAATATCTAGAGATTGCTAGAGGGAATTTCAAGCATGTTTGCATTTTTCTTCAAAATTAAAGTGCAAACAATGCTGATTCCTAGGCACCTTAATTGTATTAGAAAACATGCAGCGAACGGAAGCTCAGCTAAAGAGGCCTAGACGTGGAATACGCCGACCAGCTAAGAACCCAGAAAGGGCCGAAGAAATGGCAGGACCTCATCTTCCCTGAACCATGTGCACATTTGCATTTATATCGCAATTGAGGCCTTTCATTAGGAACGCTACAGTAGTCGTCATTTCTCGAGGAACAGAAAGACGCAATAGGGTGAGTCTATAATACGAATTCCCCTCTGCTTGCGTACCCAGGGTACCCACCTGAACGCTGTCTGCCATTAGTTAACGCTCATTGCACATCCCATGCCCAAAATTATGCCTTCCTTTAGGCTGCTTTGTCCTTGGTCGGGCACTACAAGGTAGTCGCTAATGTTATGGTGTAGCTTGGTTGCATTCTTTGGCTAGAGCTCGACGTGCAGCAGTACTGCTACATCAACAAAGACGACGACGAAAATGACGAAGCAGAAGAGGGTACAGCACAGCATTCCACCCGGTGAAGAATGTGTCTAATAGCGAATAAAATTACTAATTTTGAATTTTGTCAAGAGCGACTGAACGAATCTGCTCTAAATTTTCAGAGCGCCTTGAGTTCACCGTAATGAAGTTAAGATTTTAAATTCAGAATTTTTCGTTCATTTATTCGCATACAGGATCGGATACTATGCGCGGAAACCGCTATTCGCTATTACAACGCTTGGAATGCTGTGAAAGGATATACTCACACGAATCGTCGTCATGCTGCGAACGGAGCGTCAAGTGGCGGGTTGACTCGAGTAGAGGAGGGAGCTGAGTGGAGGCCTGAAAACGGAGGCGGGTGCCGATTTCAGCCCTGGATGATTTACTGCAGCTCGTTCCGCACTTTGTCTACGCGAGAAGGCTAGAATGGAAGAGAACGGGGGGAGGGGGTAGTAGATGGAAAGACGACGAGATAGATGAGGGAGAGCACGAGGAAGGGTAGGCACGAGTGGAGAAGGCAAACGGGAAGAAAGAGAAGGAAAGAAGTACTTGCGCAAGATGAATGACCACCGCGTAGGCTTAGAGGAACGCAGAACGAACTGGCGAGGGCGTGGAAATGCAGAGAAGAGGAGGGCTGGGTGGGCATGGTTATAATAATAATAATTTATCACCACAAGGGTGCATCAGCAAGCGAAGAATTGCACAGACGAAAAGATATGATATGATTAAGGAAAATGTGGTCCGTCAGTTGTCTCATTCCTATTTCCTAACAATAAGTGATAGCGGAGCGGTAGGAAGAGAGTCCAGACAAGGTAGGAATGAGCTAACTGACGGAATGTTTGCGTCAATAATACGCGACTAGGGTTGTTAATGGAAGCAGTAAACGCAGTCTTTCCTTCGTTTTCTTCTTCCATTCAGTGCACACGACGCTTATTGCTTCATTTTCCAACCCTGGAAAAGAGTTCCCCCGATCTACCGGGGCCTCTATGGAGATGGGCATGCGAACGCGCCATTATATATATATATATATATATATATATATATATATATATATATATATATATATATATATATATATATATATATATATATATATATATATATATATATATATATATATTGCAGCTGCATGAAGCGATCTGGGAATACGCCTTGCGTGAGTCTTACAATTACGTGCCGCGATGACCTTCAGCCCCCACTTGGCTCGCGGAGGAAGAGCGAGAAAGACGCTATAAGTGAATAAGCGCCTGCATAATGCCACCGACTCTCGCCTCGTGCAAAGCGCAAGACGATTAACCTCCCCTCTAGTGATTTGAATTGAAGACCTGAAGAGAAGCACACAACTTAGACGCCAAAAGGTAGAAAATCTATTCCCATACCCTCATGTTTTTCAGAAAGCTCCGATCACACGAAGCATCGCAGTGAGAAAATGAAGTGAATTCGCTAAAGGGAAGGAGGCGTTGCGCACTCACGCTCTCACATTATGATGCGGGAACAAAGCACAAATGTCAAGAGGCAAAACAATCTTCGAAGAGCAATAATAGAGGAAGGGCATCGAATGTTCAATTTTTATCCGGAAGCATGCATGATGGATGGGTGCGGCCAAGATAAGCGCTATTCTCTCGATGCCCCATTGGACTTACTTACAGAGTGTAAAATTTTTGCGCTTGACGTTGAAGGAGAACTTTAATTGCACAGCGGGGGGAAAAACGCGGAAAGCGCATGAGGGGTCGCGAGACGCACGAACCAAAGAAGCCAAGTTGTCTGCTTGCCAGCGAGGTTAAGAGAGAGGCTTCACAAAGGGGCATTAGGACCACTCCCACTCGGCCTCACAGCCCCTCGGCGACCATTTATTGTGCTGTACGTAAAATGTTCACGCGGCATTCGTTTCATCTCCCAAAAAGGCCAGTATAAAGCACATGAAAGCTAATTGTAAAATAAGAACGATTCAGTGCTACACATTGAACAACTAAAGAAATGCCAAGGAACGCTGTTAAGCCATCTTTCGTTATACTGACTGGACAGAGTACGACGGCGAAAAATAGAGAATGTTAGTGGTGAATAATAAAATGTTAGAGCTTGGATAGTCCGGTATCAGGGGCCTGCGTCTTGATGAGGGCCAGCATCTGCAATGCAATTTTGCGGTACGTCTGCTTGATTAGCTCCGATTCGCTCCGAATCACGACGTGCACAATAGCGACTAACGTCTTTGAATCTCGGATGATCGCGTCCCTTGACGAGCGAAAAGATGACGTTCTCACTCGTCGTGAGCACGGCTCCCGCTCGTTCCATGTGCCCGAACGCGTACTTCCTGCAATGAGTGCTTTAAAAGAACGAACCTTTCAGTGCTAATGAAAGTCTAGCAAAAGGGCAGTTTCATATTCACAGGTTAAATTAGAATGATAAGCTTACTAAGGCAATTGCTGCTCTACCTGTCTACTGGTGACCGGCTGCTCACAGCGTCCACCACTACGTGAACGGCGTAGCCCCGGTCCAGCAGAGCCAGCGTTGTCTGCAATTTGTATTTTACTTTATTTTATTCATTTACGCCGAAACGTGCGGTCGAGTAATTCTAATTTGTGATACCAATTCACATGACGAGGACTAGAGCTGTTTCGAATGCGTACGTGAAAGCAGCAAACGTGCGCCTCGATTCCGCACAGGATGACGGAACGATGATGCGGCTTGAAGAGGTCGAGGACCGGCGGAGTGCACATTGAAAACTGGAAAAGGAAAACGTGCATACGGTCGTAGATTAGTTAAGGTCATCGATCACCGTCGACTTCTTGATGATGCTCGTTCCATTGGGAAGCTCAATATCGTCCACCGTCTTCCCCAGACCTTCCGGGTACTGTTCTGTTACCACTATTGGCATCTGACAAGAGTATGTATTGTTTGGTTTGTGAGATGTTTGCTCAAAAAAGAGCTTTACCAACCTTCAAAATATCGGCAGCCTTAACGAGGCGTCGTGAAACTTCGCACAGAGCTTCGAAATGAGGAATAGCATTTCTTAAAAGTTGTCAGTCACAAAAATATCATATCTATACAGCGCTTAAGCAGAAAGACCAGTTACCTAAACTTCTCCTGAATATCGCATACGAAGAGAACGGAATCCTCGCTGGACACGGGAGTGTAGCCTCGGGCGGCAAATTGTCCGGTGGTTAGTGATCGAGAAATGCCAGTCATTCCCAGCAACTTCTTCGAGATCAACAGAGCCCGTGCGGTGCTCATTCAGCTCAAGAGATCGCGTAACAAAGTAGTGAGTGGCCAACGAGAAATATATGAGATCGCGATCAATACGAGGCTATGCAAGAACCAAGTAAGGAATAGAACAAGTTTTTTATCACACCAAAGTAAGCGAAATCGAGAACAACAGCTCAACAACGAATAAGATCATTTAGGTGAGCTAGCACACTCTTCAAGGTAGTCGCTCAGATCAACAACCAAACACAACGCACACCAAAACTGGAAAGAAACACATCTCATCTCTCTTTGAAATTGTCACCATACCACTTGCATTGCTCGGACATCACAACAGTTAAAAAGGTGCAAAAGCCCAGTAATGTAAGAGTGATGCAGCATTCTGATCCTCACATGAATGGATGAAAAATCGCAAAAAAAAACTAAAATGATGAATACTAAATTTTCAGGGATAACAAGAAATGCTCACAAAAGCAAAATTTATGCAGCTTTCTAAACTATTCCTTACTTTTCCCAGGGGGAACATGTTATAAATAGACCAGTCTTTTCAGCCAGGTTCATACCGAAAGTTAGCTTAACACAGCATACGAGACTGGTCAGCGCCGTATTCTCTAGACCATTTTACAAGGAAAGAATGGTGCTTCTCCGTCGGACCCCCCGTACATTTCCTCTAGTAAGCGTGCAGTCGTTGGACAGCCTCCACGTACTTGGCCTTCTCTTCTGCATCCATCGCCTCCACTTGCTCGTTCGTCACTTCAGACAGCGGCACCTGAAAAGAAGCGCCATACGTGGTCATGATTACCCAGTACCATAGCTAGGGTAAGCTCATCAAACGCTGGTTGAGTCACCAATTTCACTTATTTAGTTACAAAATCATTTCTAAGCATGATTGCAAAAAATATTCCATCATGCATGGGCGCCGCCATTGTCCGATCGGACGTTAGGATGAATCATAGAGTAATATACTTGTTCGGAGAGAATCATAGAGTAATATTATTGGAGGAAAACGAACGTTGAGAGAGCTGCACAATTCTTTCCGTTAACCACAGTAAAACTTCAGCCGGTGCCGGCTTTTAGCCTAATCTGGCATTTTGCCAAGACAGTTTCACTGTATTTAGCGGAGTGCGCTGCAAAGATTTCTCAACGTTCCTTTTCCTCCAATAATATACTTGTTCGGATGCCTGCTTTTGATTTTCGCTAATTATGTAAGGTAGCCTGCAAAATTGTTCGGACAACACTCGCCCATGTATGTATTCCATGCAAACTCTACCCACGTGCGGAGTGTGCCTCCCCTCATTCATCATAGGGTTAAGCCTCTAGTACTCATGGACGAAGCGAGAGCAAGACAGCTAAATAATACAGGCACAGCTTTTGCTAAGAACATAGCGTTGGCCAGACGATACTAAATCTCATCGAATCCGATTTACCGCATGAGATGATAAATGGCTGTACAGTATTCGCTAAAACCTGAACCTACCGTAACCCCGTTGACCGTAACCGTCTCCTCGTCGTCTTCTCCTTCAGACGACGATTCCTCCTCGCCATCGCCTCCGCCCAACTCGAACCGCGGCCGCTTCGAGTCGGGCTCTGAAGCCGAAGCTTGTTACTTTCCTCGCTTATAAGGATGCTAAATCTATTGAACGACAGACATTCGTCGGTTTCTCATACATTTACTACAATTATTTATTTATTTATTTATAAATAAATAAATTCGCATTTCCATAGAACTGCTGAGGCCAAACACCTCCTCTCTCAAACTGACCGTTGTGTGCTTCCTCGAGCGCAGCCAGTTCCTGGAGACCGAGCGAGGCTGACTGGCTGAAGAAGCGGGGGATAAATACTCATACTTGAAATTATTTTCGCGGTAGGGCACATTTTCCAGATGCGGTAGGGTAGCCATGTAAATCGAGGCTTTAGTACAGCGGTTTGGGTAATTTCGCACTGCGGTACGGGTAATTTCATAGTTAACGGCAGCCTGCAGGCGGGAGGCGTCTTACCCCGTAAATTACAATCGACTAATGTATTTATCCCCTGGCTGAAGAAGATCCTTATCTTTTTTATCTTTATCGAACTATCTAATTATTAGGGTGGACCAAAAGTTTCGAAACACTTTGACATTTTTCATTCAATATAATATATGAAAGGTAAAAAGAAAGAGATCCATATGGTATGATGGGCATTGCTAGCCACCAACATCCTCTATCAATTGGACATGTTATTATTTCTATCCCTCCAGTGCCTATCAATCTATGCGGCGAATCTGCCATTGACATCCTCCTTCCTCTTGAATTTTTTTCCTATGGTAGAAGAGCTGATGCGTCCAAAATCCAAGGTTGTCAAATGGAGGAAGGTCAGGGCTGTACGATGGATGGGGGAGTGCATCAAATCTATAACTGTAGAGCAGCCCGGGTCAACATAGATTTGGGAGAGCGGGCGTCTTCTCCCCGTGGACAAGGATGTTACAGTGGCAGAGAGAGAAGAACAGCTTCTTACTTCAAAATTGGTGAAAATGGACCTATAGTGAAGGTGTTAAACGTAACATTCTCATTGAGAACCTACCAGTGCATAACACTGTGAAAATAGAACCAAAGGATAATTTGTCTCCTCGAGTGAACATCCCACTTTGATTGCGTGGAAATCTGGTCATCTCGGATAACCCTAATCAGTCCATCGGTGAAATGTTCATAGTATACGTACTTATTGAACTATGCTATAAGCGGGTTGAAAAGTGTACGGAGTTGAGAAAGAAATAGATTTGAATGCGGACAAAAATCCTCTATCGCTAACGCGCAGGGGTAAGCTCGAGCGATATGACTTCCGTTCTTCTAGATTCTATTTCAGTGGAATGAAGAACTCACTACACTGTGGTAGTTGGTGGTCATACTACCCTTGAGAGTTTCCAATATTACTCATTTGGTTTGGTGGCGAATTCAGAGAGAACGGGAATGGAACCGACACTAATCGACCGTCCTGGCCGTATTGTTCTTTGGTCGAAAAATCGCCCTTATCGAAACGAGACCATCACAGTTTGATGCCTACATGAGTAATGGCTTCAGGGTCGAAATATTCCCTAAAGATAAGTATGGCATTCATTCGGATTCTTTTATAATTGAAGATTTCAAAAAGTCTCAGTGACATATGGGGGCGAGCACCCACCGTTCACGGAATAGAAATAAAACCGATCAAGACTTAGCATAAAATGAAGAGTGGTACCCGCCCTGCGTACCAACAGCATTAGAAAATTGAGTTTTGGTGCCTATGCTAAAATACAAATATCTTCGTCAAGTGTTTCGAAACTTATGGTCCACCCTAATAGACGCAATCCGCAATTGATTAGCACAACTAACTATTTAATTAGATTTAAGAAACAATAACTTTAGGCCCGAGCTCCTCCAGCGCTACCCTAGCCACCTAAAGTCTGATTTCACAATCGCCCCCCCCCACCCCCCAGAAAACCGATGGCCAGGGGATAAATGCTCATACCTGAAGTTACACATTTTGGGCCAAAATATGTAACATATGGGGGCGAGCACCCACCGTTCACGGAATAGAAAAAATTTTGGCTGTAGGGTCATTTGCAAGCTGCGCGGTAGGGTGGCTGTGCAAATTGAGATTTTAGTGCAGCCTGAAGGCAATAAACAAAAGGTGTTTTGCGGGCGGCGTACTGTATTTTTTCCCTGCCGATGGTCCATGTTTTGTGCGCGCCTCCGGGGGGGGGGGGCGTATTCCTGTCATTCTCCCCCTCCCCCCTCCCCCCCAAAAAAAACCTCTTCGCCTCCGCCATGGTCATCATCGTTTTGTTGCCCTCCGCGTTCTCGTCGGTCGTCTCTCCTCCACTCGGATCGGTCGATAGCCAGGCCGGCAGCGCCTTCGCCTCGACCCTCAACCAATTCTTCATTTGTTTTATATATTTTAAAAAATATAGTGGAATAAACGGCGATCCTCCATCAGTTTCTTCCGTTTCAAAACGAGTCCAATTCTCTCACTTTTGCACACACTCTCTCGCCTTATATTCGGAATGATTTTCCGACGGATGTTTTAATCCACTATATTTATATCGTATTTATGAGAATATTTACACACGTTCGCTAATCTTATTAATTATAAATAACAAGGTAATCAAGACTTACTTGGCTCAACTTTAAAGGAATACAAATAGGAAAGAAACATTAACTCACTCCTTCACCTCGCCCGAGTTCATGTCTACCGTAATCTGGTCGGCATTACGGTAGCTCATGCCAGCTGCGTCGCTGCCGAAGGCCTTGCCGCCCAGCTCCGCCCTGGACAATGCAAGAGGTGGATTACGATTTAATTTAATTTAATTTCAAGTATAAAACTCATTTATATATAACGCTTTGTTATCCTTAGCTTTATCGAACACGCATATAGCGTGCGGTCGTTGGGGGGGGGAAGGGGGGAATACTTGCACCCGATGTCAAAAAGTAATCTTTCACCTCGGCCTGCGTTCCTTCTGCGCCTGGACGATGGCCTGAGCGGCCGCGACCTCCGCCTCTTCTGCACAGAAGGTCAACATTAGAGTGCGCCATTTATCCACGTACGAATATGCGCCTGGTTATCTTATTTTGGACTTTATCTATACGTTCTATACCTTCTTTTCGTAGAGGACTATAGACAGATGAACCGGATTCCAGAATGGGTCGTATATACGTCATATACGCTTTAAGAAGTAGACTTATCTTTATCTTTATCGAATACGCGTGCGGTCGTTGGGGGAGGGGACATTTTACTGTGGAGCCGACCTTCCGTTTAGACAGCTAATACCGTAGTTAAATTTGATATGCAAACGGCTCAAAAACTCATTTTCGATATGCATAGGCAACACGCCATTCTTCTGTTAATCCTCCCAAACCAATTTACTAGTCCAACCACGCGATACTTGACAAAAGCTTCTGCCGTAAGCACCGGAGTACCGTAACCTTGAGTACGGTAACCGCAACGCGACGGGCACTTCATCTTCACCCACTATTTCCTAACGTCATACTATTTTTCGTGCGTGATGAAAGGATAACGAACGAATAAAGATTAGTTTCTAGACGCACCCCTGTCCCTGGCCAGGAACCGCGCGATGTCCGGCTCGCACAGAAAGGGCGCGAGGTGGATGCCCTCGAGGGACTGGAGAAGGGCAAACAGCGGGACCATCTGCTGGTTGTAGCGCGCCAGCGTGCCCCTCAAATATTATGTTTTATAGTGGATTAAAAAGATCATTCCGAATAAAATCATTCCGGAAAATCATTCCGAATATAATCGAATATATATATATATATATATATATATATATATATATATATATGAGAGTGTGCAAAAGTGAGAGAATTATACTCATTTTGGAACGGAAGAAACTGACGGATCGGTTTATTCCACTATACATAATATATTTATTATGTATAGTGGAATACATAATAAATATATTATTATGTATTCCACCATAGATTTTATAATATTTAAGTATTAACATTTACTTAAATATTATAAAATCAAAATATATAAAATGAAAAACAATTAGCGTACTTGTCGTCGGTTCGCTGGGCCACTTCCTGCGTCTCTACCGCGCCCATGCACCGCCAGCACCTCAACAAGCTACGGTAATGCGAGGTATGGTAATTCGTATTATAGCAGCGCGGGTTACGGTAATGCCAGAGCATATTCTGCACATCTAGTGGGGAAGACCCATACAAGTTCCAATTTACTTAAGCACAACCACAAACACTCGCTTTCCGTGGACAAACTTACAGATCTATAGATTGAGCGATGTTTTACTATTCAGGAGCTCTACCCTCCCCCCCCCCACCCTACACCATCAGTAATAGTGGGGACTCCGCCATTCAACATAACATGCTATACAATGATGAATATATACGATCCCCCTGAATACATCAACACGAAAGTTTCTCCTGACCCACCTGAGATCGCCGGTCATCCGGTCGAGTATCTGGTCGACCTCGATCGTGTCGTACTCCGCATTGCATACCGTACACCG
The DNA here is from genome assembly GCA_900490955.1 of Micoletzkya japonica. Taxonomy (NCBI): domain Eukaryota; kingdom Metazoa; phylum Nematoda; class Chromadorea; order Rhabditida; family Diplogasteridae; genus Micoletzkya; species Micoletzkya japonica. The sequence goes on from LS915203.1 coordinate 147,066, forward strand.
GTAGGCGGCCCGGTGTACTGTAGACCGCGCCCGGGCCTCTATACGCTGTCTGCAAGGCATTAGAGTTGTGCAGACGAGGCATCTCAGCCAATATGTATCATTATTGCTGGAGACGAGACGCGTCGCGGTTATGAATGATTTGTGAAGCACAATTATTGTACTGACTAGTCTGACAACTCTACAAGTCATACAGTACGCTATATACTAAAATACGATTAGGCAAAACATGTCCTTTTCTTAAATAACCAACCCTTAACAAGCTACAGACTGTAGTATAGCCATATCAAGGCCAACACAAACTAAAAAAAATAGTCCTGATTTAGCTCCAGCCTAAAGCCCACCTCATGTGGTCGATCTTGTACTTGAAGACGTTCGAGATGGCGCGGTAGTTGACGAAGTAGTAGATGATGCACCTCAATTTAGCCTACAGGTACCGTATGCTTTGACTTATTTGACCATCATTCTCTTTGGTGTTAACCCTACTTCATTGAAACAACCATCAACGCAAATACTGCGTTCTACTACTGAGCTACGTTACAAAACGAACTGTATAAATGACATGGATTCCGGAATCCGGGACTCCTCGACCGGGAAATAGAAGAAATAGACTACTCACTCCTTCCGTCCCGTGGTGCTCTTCTGCTGGATGAGTCGTTCGCGAATGAGCTTGTCCTGCTTCAGTGGAACCGACATCTGCAAAACACGGCTCTGTTCTAGCTAAACGGGTCCCGGAAAGAAATTAGCCGCTCCTAAAAAGAAGAACAGAGCCCCAGAACACTGTTCCCTACTGTATTACGAATCTTACGAAGGTACCCGCCTGCCAGTGAGGAAATCGAGGTGGAGTTATGATTTGTTCAAGAACGAACGAGAATTTGTTTAGGTACCTGTCGTAGTAGTTTTTGATCCAGTCCGAGGATCTTCCGGAGCTTTTCCTCGTTGACGCAAACCGACTGCATCACATAGTAGACGAGTACGGCCTGGAACCAAATCGCTTTCCCTCCTTCTCAGTATTAGAGCATACGATTCGCGCTGTTGAAGTGATCATGTTTCAGGCATAGATTTGGGTGAAACTTATTCATCAAAAAGACGCGAATCGCATGCTCTACTCAGTATCACTAAATGCTTCGAATTACTTGCTATTCGAGCTTTGTCACAGTTCATTTCCCTGTTTTTTTCCGACAACACTAAAAAAACAGGCAAGGCAAGCCTAGGCTTGAATGAAGGAAAGAACCTCGGTAAACAAGCTGAACACAGCTGTTGGTAGACTAGAAAAAAGGCAAATCTATATTGGGAATGGAGCACAGATCAGACTAAACTCGATAGGATAGTACTGTTCAGTAGCAGAATAAATAGCAGAAGGTTTTTTTAAATCAAACTTGTTCGGGTGAGTAGAAGGTCTTCACGGCTATGAGGAGAGCCTTGCGGAGGTCGTCCGGAACCTAAATACTTCACTTATGGAAAGTTCTTCCACTATTTTTCTAGTAATAAGCTAATTAAATTTAGTCAACGATGCTGCTCGCGGACTGTTCTCGTGCAATGGCATCCATTGAATGGATCCAACGCCATATCAAGCGCCCGGCCCATTTTACGTCAACGTAAATACTGTGACTTCCCGCGTCCGACAGTTCATTCATCTCCAGATTCGTCCGAATCTCGTGTGCTTACGCATTGACCAATTAACCACGATTGTCAGAAACAGGTCGAATAAGGCCAAATTCACGATCACAACCCCATAAATACCTCGTTCACGACGCGGGCCTCTGCAGGTGGCACCGGTGATGGCAGAATGGACATTCTTGAAGACGAACGACTCTGAAGATAAAACTATTGCAATGTTATACTACTAATGCAACAAATTGGTGCAAAAAGACGCAGAACCAAAACGGATAGCGGCTGAAAATTCGCTATATTTAAGGAGAGCAGATACGAAAATGAATATTCTCTGAATCTCAAAAGTACTGTGCGCTTGAATAAAGCTATAACTAGAAATGAAAAAAACAAACAAAACTGTTTCAAAATATCGACGTATGAAAATACAGTATTCCATCACACATTTCAAAAAAAACGTAGTTTGTAGCCTACCGTACTCTTCATATTAATTTGTAGTTTGCACCTACCGTTCTCTTTGTATCCTTTGCCCCCATTCGGATTTTATAAATCAGTATATGCCTAGACTGTCGTTCTTTAGCTGGATAGTCCTCGATGATCGGCAACAAAACTGCGCCACTCGGTTCGAACAACGACGAAACACAGCAATCGTGTGGGCGACTGTTCAAATACTGAAGAGGCAGAGGCATGTCATCGGTATTGATCGGATCTTATAGCCCCCCCCCCCGCCCCTCACTTCTTCTTCTTCCCTGGCATTTCGCTTCCGCAATGGCAGCCTGCCAAACATGAGTCACACGGGTGAATCTCGAACAAAGCATGAAGCAAACCACTAATCGGAGGCGGACCTTAGTTGATGGTAGCAAGCTGAGCATACCTCGAACGAGGATGAACTGTGCTGCCAGCGAACAACTACTGCCTCTTTGAACGAATACCAACGAACGGAAACATACAGGCTCCGGAACTGTCAAAGCATCTGCAGTTGTGTGGGTACCTCGAAATGACAGAAGACAGCCATGCCAATCATAAAGAGAACGATCGGTTCCGTGCATTTAATTCACAACATGGTTTCAGTGCCGACTAATCTACGTGTATTTAGCTTTACAACTGTTTCAGTAGAGTCTCAGCTATATGCGTGTGACTGAATTGAAGAATGAGAACTTTTCATGAGGAGATGATTTCATTTTACCGCAGATTATGTAAACACTTTGGAGAGATTAATCGCTTGCAGGATTATAATAAGAGAGTATGCTTAAAGTGTATCATTTGCTTCACCGCACATCCCAAAAGAGTTTTAGGAATAAGAGAGATGCGAAAAAATGATGCCCTTATCGATCGCTCGGCGAACCCTCTTGAGAAGTCCAGGTAGCAGGGATCCGCTTCAAAGAATTTGTTTACCATGTGTCCCACATTATCCACAGAACTAGCCACTTCACCTTCACACTCTCGACTGAACCACATCGTCTCTGTTCGGTCCCGGTTCGCTAGTAGACTACTGCAATCGAGTCCCGTTCCCCAATCGAGTCCCTCTCATTCATTCTTTCCTCTTCGATTCCCCCAAACCAGTCCCTCCGCCAATCGAGTCCCAAATGAGTCCCTACAGTGCACCTCCTTCAACAAAAAGTTTTTTGCTTGAGGGACAGAGAGAAATGGAGGAACTCGATTGGGACTCGATCGAATCGAGTCGCAATCGAGCCCCTCCATTCATTCTTTGAAGGGAATCCAGTCCATGCGGTCGACCACTAGGAATGAATGAGGGACTCGAATGAGGACTCGATTGCAGAACTCTATTCGCTAGCCCTGCTGAACAAGGAACCATTCGCTTTCGAAGATGTCTCCCCCCCAACGACACACAGCTCGCGCCTGTCTACACATACACACACACATTGCCTCGGGCTCCCATCATCCCTCCAGACATTGTTCGTCGGTCGGCCAGCCTATATAGCCGCAAGCCATCGCTGATCCAAGTCAGCTACCAGCTCTTCCTCCTCCAAGCCCAACCATGATCGCGTCGTGCGTCTACTTCGTCGCGTGCGTCATCAGTCTGACCGCAGGGCAGACGACTACGGTAGCCTCGGCCACTACTGTAAGTTCGGCCGTGGCCTGTGGTTCGAATGCGAGGTAAGATCAGCTCATCTCATGCCCACACCATCACTTTGCTTCGTTGGCCACTTACCGCGGCATATTATAGATTGCAAAAGGCTGAGCGTTCAGATGCGCCATCTGGGTCTCGACCGGCTTCTGCACCAACAACTTCTACTCGAGCGCGCAGAAGAAGCAGTACTGCGGCTGCGGCGTGGATGGCTGTCCGACGGCCGGGGCCGGAGCGGGCGGATGCACCGACTCTAATGCGAAGTATGAACCAGACAGACGTGACAGCTCTTATCTTTTGAACAGGACCTAAGTACGACCCCGTTACGCGTACAGCCTGGATAAAAATAGACTAAATTAAGTAGAGCTTTCCGTTCGGGTCCTTTTGAGGATTATGTTTCACGAGCAATTGATAATCAAACTAATGGCTCGTTGAAATGCGCGTTAAATTTGGTTTGTAAACAAACCACCCGTTGAAATTGCACCGGATAAAAACGGGCATTCAAATGTTTTGTAACGGCTCCCACCACGAAAACCCTGCTGAATATTTCGGTAGGATTACGGTAGGCGAGCAGATTTGCGGGCGCTCGCACACTGTAGCTCACTGCTACCGTAATCTTCCCAAATATTCAGGGGTTTCGTGGTGGGAGCCGTTACAAAATATTTGAATGCCCGTCTTTATCCGGTGCAATTTCAACGGGTGGTTTGTTTATAAATCAAATTTAACGCGAATTTCAACGAGCCATAAGCCTACGGCATATATGTTACGAGTAAAAGAAGAGGCACTGCACGATCGCATGACCATGGATCTATGTTGAGTAGAGCATACGATTCGAGTCTAATTGATGAATAAGTTTCACCCAAATCGATATAACCGATGGGTCTATATGCTGCCTGAAACACAACCACTTGGACAACGCGAATCGTACGCTCTAATGTTGAGTCTCTCGTCGCCACACTCTAGACGAGTCTAGAATGATGCCTGCCCACTATAGCTGACGAAAACGTTCCGCCAGTTGCCTCATTCCTACTTCCGATGAGAGAGCGGAGAAGAGAGTCAAAACGAAGTAGGAATGGGTTTACAGACGGCCTTTTTCTTCAATAATACTACCGAGTGTTGCAGCTGTGCCAACTGGGTCCGCAACGGCTTCTGCAGCAATCCGAACTACGCCCAGCAGACCAAGACCATGTACTGCTGCGCCAGTTGCCAAGGTACGCGAGGGTCAGAGGAGCAGCTGTTCAATAACTATATAGGACGTTCCACAGTTCCACAGTATAGCCTTTTCTCCCTTGTCAGACCAAGGTCCCACTTTTGAGAAGGGAAACGAGATTATCTTATGATATCTTGTGATAAGCAACATCCCTTTAGTCACGACGTCAGCAGCCGGTTCGACGACGAGTGCGGCCGGAACGGGGACCACGGCAACTGGCTCGACCGCCACGGCGACAACCACAATCGCCGGTGGAAAGTAACCGACGGCACGACTGGATACGATGGAATCCTCTAACTATCATCATCACTGTAGCTACCGTAGTTATGTATGTGTGTTCAGATTCACCTATCCGTGAACTTTGCACGGAGTAATAATATTGTGTGCGAGATGGTCAACGCTCTTGTTGTGTACAATGAATGCTTTGATCAACAAATGTTCTAGCAGTCGCACTTCTTTCTTCATTCTTCCTGAAGCAAATGACCCTTTCGCGGCGCTATGATCTCGTACAACCGACTATTGTGCCATCCAAATCAGTGTTTGTGCAGGCGTCCTTGTATTTCATCGCTACATGACGTTGTTGACGAACAATGTTGAGTTGAACAGTCGATATATTTACTAGCAAAATACATTTCTCTTGCTACACAGCTAGCTAAACTAAACTACGCTAAGCTAAACCATATACGTAAAAAGCAACCCTGGCGCATATGAAAGGTTTCATTCATGACCATGTCATGCCACTGTAACAAAAAAAACTTAAGTATAAGAAGCTTTTTAATTCTTGTTAATTTGTTGAATAATAGAACGACCAGGGGTAATGGAGAGCAAGTTACTGTTCTCCCCTTTAAAGGGACATGTAAGACAAAAAAGATTGCCTTTCATATCGGTTTTTGCCTAAATAATACAAAAAAACAAAACCAGAGCGCACAAAAATGCATACTTCCCGGGATCGTCATATCGTCTAATCGTTAGATACGTATTTTATGAGTATTGTCACGTTCGGTTTCAAAAAAATCTCTGGCTTCCATCTTCTTATTGTTAGGACAGTATTTGCAGCTGTAAAACTCATCTCCAACTGGCTTAAAATTTCAGTTTTACAATAATTTCGTAGTTTGTACGCACTAAACAAATACGTAGAAAATAATTTAAAAGGATACCTCAAAATGAGAGTCAACTTTTGAAAACCTCCAGCGAGGATTGACTGAGGCTGCCACTCGTGTTCATTGCGCGAGCAGAAATGAGCTCAATCCTTTCATGAAGCTTCATTCATTTGACATGCTCATCTATATGCCACCTTCATCTCAAATCATTCCTGCCACTCTCATCTCAAATGACTGGCCGATCCGCTTTTTTCACCTGAAGAGGAATGCATTCCCGCGACCGCAGGGATCCTTTCATCGTCATGTCAAATGGCATTTGTACAACACTAGTCGTGGGGAGAACAAGGGCACCAGGCAAAGGACTACTATGTGCAACAAGGATCACTCGCAAGAGGAGGAACGAGGAACGTGACAACTGGGTAAACCCGGTGGATGGCACCGCGAACGGAGGTCACCTTGGCTCTCTTTAAAAGGCCTCCGTAGTTCGTAATGGTCGACATCCGCCATGGCCTCTTCCACTTCTCTCGTCTGCGCCTTCCTCCTCCAAGTCTCCGTCCTTTTCCTCAGTCAGGCGGATCTCGCCCAAGCTCAGAGCTGCGGAGCTTACCCCGAGTAAGCAAACTTACGTTGATCTCATCAACGTGAGGTTTTACGGCAAAGATGTGTGCATATCTTCAGCTTGTTACACGAGTCGGTCAGTACTGATTCGACAGCGACCCTTCCAGATGCGCAACGTGGGTGGCCAACGGCTTCTGCAGCAACAGCTTCTATACGGACGCACAGAAGCAGCAGTACTGCGGCTGCGGAATCAACGGATGTGCGACGGCCGGCTCCTCATCGGGCAGCAGTAGCTGCACCAATGCCAACGCCAAGTGAGGGAGCAGAAAACTGCCGAGGCTACAAGCAACCCCCTTTATCAACCTTGTCCACTAGTTGTGCACTTAACCTTAGTCATTGTTATATTTATTGAAATCAAAACGGACGAGCCAAGGTTTTACCGTTCAGCTGCGCCGCCTGGGTGGCCAACGGCTTCTGCAACAACGCCGCCTACTCGCAGGCTACCAAGATTGAGTACTGCTGCGCCAGTTGCTCAGGTTCCGTCTTTGGAGATTACTTGCTACTACAGCAAAGGCGTGTACATATCGTAATATGCGCTATCTCTAGCACGATTCACAAAATTCAAAATTATATAGACAGATAGATAGATATTTATTGCAGATCACAAGGAAATGCGAGTAGTAAGTGAAAAATACGAAAAGAAGAGAAGAAAAAATATATCCTGATCGTTTAGCCACGACCGCCGCTGCTTCCGCGACCATAACGAGTGCCTCGGGCACCGCAACGACAGCCAGCGGCGGAACCACTGCGGCCGGCGCCACGACAACTGTCGCCACGAAATAGGCCGCCCCTTCGATGGGCCTGTTCTGCCTACTCCTTCTACCACTGTACTGTATACTCTACTTCCGCGTTGCCATTGCGCTACACGATAAACAATGCATCTCAGCCAGGGCTGTGCGGAAAATAGTTTTCGAAAATTTTCGGAAAATTTTAAAAATCGCCAGAGAATCAAACCGAAATTTTTCGATGTAATTTATGTTAGACTAAACCACTAAACATTTCTGACAACAAGTGAACAACTCGGTGTGCTATATTCAAGACTTATGTTAAAGGAGCCGTCCGAGGAGTACGGTAGCATTTTGAATTCGTGGGCTACCCTGATATGCAATAAAAGCCTTTCCGCTCATCTTTTCAGGTCGTTCTTTTACTTAAAATGATCGGAACAATGTAAAAAATCGTTTGTCAATGAATCCGGGCTGTATCTCATCTGTGTAAGCTAATATATCCGATTTTGCGAAAAGCGCGTTGCTCTTTGCACCTACTCCGCGGAGAGTGAATGAAATCGCATAAAACTTGGAATACCCGATCAGAATTAGATCTACTGAATAACGTAAAGAACCAATATGGCCAGAAACTCGTGGTACGGCTCCTTTAACCTCAGCAATAGGACGACTAAGGTGAAATTAGTCGATCACAGTGTTCTAAATTTTAAGCGAACGAGCCAAAATGCAAATTTTAAATTTTTGGTACTCGACAAATTTGGTACTCGAAAAAGCGTATTTTGGAAATCTAGGTTACTCCTATTGTAATATCTTTATTTTCCCGGAAGTCGTTGCATGAAATTGGAAAAAAATTAAGATAAAATATAACCCGTTTTCCAAATTCTAGTGAATATTCTAGATACCACTTCAAATTTTCCGAAAAACTTGCGGAAAATTCGAAAAATGACATTTTCCGAAAAAAGACCGAAAAATCGGAAAACGGAAAATGCCCACCCCTGATCTCAGCCTCGTCTAGAGCGGTCTTGTGTCCGTTGACGAGCTATCGTGTTAATTGAACGACTTGCGCAGAGTTGTCATAGACACTATCACGGACACAACAGTGGCGAACAGGATAGTTTGAACGTTTCCCCGCCCCATCTCCCTTTCCCCGCCCCATCTTATAGCTGTGCTCGTCTCGTGGTGTCCTGCCCGATCTAACCCTCTGCGTGACAGTTCATCTGTCCCTTCAGTAGCCTCCACTACTGGAAAACCTAGTGCCTCAGGGGCTGTTGTTGTATCAGTGTGCCGGATTGCTGAGATACATTCGTCCGTGATCTTCCTGAGATTTCCCGGAAGCAGGTGAATTGTAAAACCCGAGACATTCCTGGTTCGTACCGGAAGTAGGCTTATCGAGTGTCAGTTGTCAGCGACCTTCTTGGACTAATAAGCTCCAAAGGCAGGCGCATTTGGTAGATACAGTACCCGAGCGTGAATAGTCGGAGTGTGACTAATTGAAGAACACATTGCATTGGAGCTGTAAGCATTGATCTTTAGTGATCTTGTGTAGATCACGACTGGAGGTATAGACTGATCGACGGCTATGTCGATAGAAGTGCATCTAGAAGCTCACCATGACTTATCCTATTACATTACGTCGAGTCTCACTTCCGCCCAGACGCCCGTCCGTCCGTACGACGAGTGCTGAGGAACAGCAACCACGGCAACTAGCTCGACCGCCACTGCGACAACCACACTGGCCGGTGGAAAGTAACCGACTACACGACCTCACCAGCTCCCCTCTTCACTGTAGCCACCTTAGTTGTTTATGTGTGTTCAGACTCACGTCTCCATGAGCTTTGCACGGAGTAATAATATTGCATCAGTGTGCGAGATGGTCAACGCTCTTGTTGTGTACAATAAAGGCCTTGATCAGCAAATGTCAGAGCAGTAGCAGAATGCATTCTTCCTGAAGCCAATGAACCTTTCGCAACGCTATGATCTCGTACAACCGACTATCTTGCCATCTAAATCAGTGTTTGAACAGGCATACGTACCCTTGCCAAAAGTGGAGTATTGAACGTTGTTCTCCTGCGAAGTTTCCGTTCAAATGTCAGTAACACGTGAAATTAACAGAACAGGAAGAGGTGGTCGTAAAGGAAATATTCAAACATTTAAAAAAAATCAAAGCATAAAACCAGAAAAATAACGAAAATGAAATGACCACGAAGAACCTCTCTGCAAAAGAACGTCTGAACGCTCCGAAGATTTCAGACAACCTAGACTAAACCATGCAATAAGAAACCCCATTATGTTAAGAAGAGATCAACAACTCAGTAGGGACCTAACCCTCGAGATGACTAGATCGACGACAAAAAGAACGGAAAGAATGCGAAAAGAATTGTGGGGAGAACAAGGACAAAGGGATTTCTACGTACTGTAATGATCAATCGCAAATGGAGGAACGTGACAACTGGGTAAACCAGGTGGATGGCATCGGGAACTGAGGTCACCTTGACTCTCTTTATAAGGTCCCGTGGACCGGGTGGTCGACATCCGCCATGGCCTCTTCCACTTCTCTCGTTTGCGCCTTCCTCATCCAAGTCTCCGTCCTTTTCCTCACTCAGTCGGACCTCGCCCAGGCTGCGACCTGCGGAACTTACGCTCAGTAAGAAGCCTCACGTTTACCTCATGAATACTCCGGTCCTCCGAGATAGCGTAACATACGTTGGATAGCGTATATTATGCGGAGAGGTGCATATTATACGCTATCCAACGTATGTCACGCCGACAGCGTATAATACGTTAACGGGATAGAGTAAAATACGTCCTCCGAGTCGCCCCTCCAAATGTGTGTTTTTTTATAAACAGTGTATAATCGAGCTTTTCTGGAGTGA
>LS915203.1:170462-183689 GCA_900490955.1 Micoletzkya japonica
TGCATAGATGGTCATCGGAGTGGCAGTTGCCTTTAGCAGACTCTAAATGCTCAGTTCTCTACTTAGGGAGGTCCAATCCTCGACGCGTATACAACATTGAAGGTACTCCCCTCGAGCAACGTAGTGAAAATAAGGACCTCGGCTTTACAATTGATTCCAATCTGACTTTTACAGCTCACTGTTCAGTTTTATCTCAAAAGCTATGGCAGCTTGTCATATGATTCTTCGAGCTCTAAGAACGAAGAAAGCTGAGATTCTTGTTCGTGCTTATTCTATCTATATCCGTCCCATATTAGAATACGGAACAGTAGTTTTTTCCCCTTTTCTGAAGATGGATATCCAAAAGCTTGAACGTGTTCAGAACTATTTCACTAGACGGGTATTCTCGCGTTGTTTTAATATTCCAAATAGTGGTATGCCCTGCCACACTTCAAGAAATCAAAAACTTGACCTTCTTCCACTAGCAACTCGTAGGACCTAATGATCTCATAATGTTGCGTTCCTTGGTTTATGGGAAGAAGAGACTATCACAGGCTACAGATCACCACTATATAATTCGATCATCTAGATGAAAATTTTCAAAGTTAGGAATAATGCTACTAACTGGCCAGACAAATTGAAAAACAAGAGGAAACTTTGAGATAAGTTGGCCAAAAACCGACCTTATAGTTGTGCCACCTGGGTGCGAAATGGATTCAGCAAAAATCCGAACTATTCGCGCATCACAAAGACCCAGTATTGTTGCGCAAGCTGCAAAGGCAAGAGCAATATTTTTTTCTGAACATTATTTCTTATATTTCAATTCTCTTGACTCCTATTCCAGCTTAGGAAAATGGTAAAGTAAAACTTAAGCTATATACATAATAATACTTCAGCAACTTTACCGTAAAATGATTAACGAAAGCGATATGTTTCCTACAACACGGAAATAACTCTCTCAATATTACAACAAGACTGCAGCTGCATCCTGCATGTGAATCAATCGAAAATAAAAAAAAGATCTGCTAGTTTTTCTTTCGTCGATACATCTGGGTATACAGAACAACGCGATATCTGTGTAAGCTTAGGAAAAACATATCCCTATAAAATGTGTGCGTCTGGAGAGAAGGCATGCAGCATTAACCATGACTTCTGCTAGCCTCATTTCATTCGCATTCGGACTCGTGGTACTACTTCACTTGATCACCGCCGCTAACGCGCAATGTGGAACGGACGCTAGGTATGTCATTTCAAGGTTCCTCGCCGTCTTTTGATCCACTAGAACATTTACTAATACCAAAATTACGACAATACGTAGACCATTCAAGGCTACAACTATACGTACATCATTCAGCTGGGTGTTATGGATGGTTATATTTCACCTACCATATAATTATATTGAGACTTGCAACCCTGTCGAGCGTGATGAAAAAGACCCTAATAGAAAACCATGAATGATGCATTGCAGATGCGCGGTCTGGGTGGCTAACGGGTTTTGCGGCAATAGCTTCTATACAAACGCACAGAAGCAACAGTACTGCGGCTGCGGAATCGGCGGATGTGCGACGGCCGGAGGTGGAGGATCGAGCGGATGCACGGATGCTAATGCAAAGTACGTCACCCTAACAAGGACACGCTTCAATCCCTTTTCTCATGAGAAATATATCTATAATATGAAGCTTTTCAAACATGTCTATAATATAATACCTTTTTAGCTGCGCCAACTGGGTCCGCAACGGCTTCTGCAACAGCTCCGTCTACACGCAGGCCACGAAGACGCAGTACTGCTGCGCCAGTTGCAAGGGTATGACTTTACATGATGCTAGGGATCACCTCCGTCCTGTTTACATAATTGTTTTCGAGGAGGCTCTCGGGGAGTTTATCCCGTAGCTCTATATGCATACTACCCTATGCGGGATAAATCACGAGTTCGGCCGAGTTCTTATTTAATTTCAGTTACGACTGCCCCTACGACGAGCTCGTCCACCTCTACAACGTCGTCTACCACGACAACCACAACAACGACAACAACTGTGAAACCGGCGCGTCGATAATGAGCCAAGAAGGCGCCCAAAGGGTTTTCAGCCTCCTGCCCGCATACGATAAATCGTTTTAAATTTAACTGCTCTCATCACAGAAATAGTTCTAGGAGAAAACGTTTCAAGGAGAAAATCGTTGTTCAGTTTTTGAAATAACGACATTTTCGCTTCTCATGCGATGAATCGTAGGAACGTCTTTCTACAAGAAATAGCCATGCGAATACTCAATGGGACAGTCCTATACTTCCAACCGCAAACTTCCAACCGATTTCTACTAAAAAGTCATGATTATTATCTAGTTAACTATAGAGCATTATTTTTCGATAGCCTACCCTTTCACTACACTGTACGTTGATCAGCTCTCTCGACGAAACCACAGACACCCCTCTCACGCTTTCGTTCCCTTCCCGCATCTGCGCATAGAAGAACTACCAATCAGTGTTCACATGGGCGCGATCGTACCGTATAAAATGGCTGCGGGTCGGATTCCAAGACACCGCATCGAGCTTCCACCTTCCGCTATGCATTGCCTTCTCGCCATCACCGCCACCGTCGCCCTCCATCTTGCCCTTCCCACCAACGCGCAGACCTGTGGAGCTAATGCCCAGTAAGATCGGACTCTGCTCCAGACCTCACCACGGTAAATTGGGCAAATGAAAGGCAATTTCAGGTGCTCAATCTGGGTGGCCAACGGCTTCTGCAGCAACGGCTTCTACACGAACGCGCAGAAGCAGATGTACTGCGGCTGCGGCGTGGGCGGATGCCCCACGGCCGGCGCGTCGTCCGGCAGTGGCCGCACCAATGCCAACGCAAAGTATGACAGTGCCTTCCATTTCCCATCTTTCATGGATTCCCTTCTTCAACTCGAGAAGAACAACACTTTCGAAATAATAATACTTAAGCTGCGGCAACTGGGTCACCAATGGCTTCTGCAACAACGCCGCCTACTCGCAGGCTACGAAGATGCAGTACTGCTGCGCCAGTTGCTCCGGTGAGTCAAGAGTTTTGAGTAGAACTCATTTTTCCCTTTTTGCCTCCATTAAACAAACTCAATGCCCAGAAATCTATTGGAATATCTGGAATAACTCGTGCTAAATAGTTTCCACCTCTGGCCGCTCTCCGATAACTAGTCCATTTGCGCGGTAACCGCGGCGCCGCACCCCGGCCGACCACAACGGCGGCCGCCGGCCCGGATCCCGCACCGGCTCCCCAACACGCCCCTGCACCCGCCACCTCTCCTTGAAGGCGAACCGACAAGATACAGCTCATAGCCTCCAGTCCGCAAAGCGGCCGTTTCTCTGTTCATATGCGATAAAGTATTTAAAATTAAACTGTTGCGATCATGGGACAAGTTCACGGTGGAATTATAAGTGCGAAGAGATATTTGCTATTCAGTATCTCGATATTGACTAATAATACTGTTTAAAAAAGCATCAGTTCACCTTTGAGTTATTATTTTGAATAAGAAGTTTGGTGTTATTTTGTGGTTAAGTTTGAAGGTGGTATTATTTGATTGTAAGATTGTAAGATTGTTGTTAGTTGGTTGTAAGTTCTTATTTAGCGGAAGAAGTTTGATGATATTAGAACTTTGTTTTGTTTATTGTGCATTGTTCATTCCGAAAAAAAGAAGTTCACTGTTCACTGTTGACTGGTCACAGTGCACTGTTGAGTTATAATTGTTAAGAAGTGCGGTACAAAGTTATTGTTTGAAATTGTCGAGAAAAAAAATTAAAAATCTCGGATAACCCCGAGCGATAAGAACACTTGATGAAGTGCTCTCAAATGGTAAATAAATGTTGGATCTTATTTTGAATACCTATGTAAACAATCGTAAAACAGCATAAGCTTTTCTGGGGGATGCGATAATAAGCGATAATGACTAAGTTCTAATGCGTTTTTTTGCATTTACTGTAAGAGAACGAAAGTTAATACGAAGCAAATAAATATTTCTAAACTGGTGCAACAATCAATCATACTATTTTTCCATAGCTGAACAATATTACATTTGTGACTGATATTTAAGTCTGATTCAAGTACGTTTCTTGTAGACTCTTAGAGATAAATACCATACCAGAGAGATTGATAAAACCGAGAAAAAATGGTTCATTACCATCATTTTGTGCAATTTTGCAAGTCATTTCAGGTGCAAATGCTATTTTTACAACGGTGACGACATCCGTCAACAGAAGGTAATTAGGCCGAAATGATAACAGCCTCCACTTCTGATCGCGAGCTGGTATCGATTCGCATTTATCATTATTAGCCATAGCCACATCTCGTTACACAGACGGTACATACCCGATGTCAAACGTTGAAACGCAGCCCGATAGGGGGGCAGGTTCACAAAAACACACACAAATGGTGCGATATGAACAACTCTACTATATACTACGCAATAACAAAGTAAATCTAACAACTATCACGTAACAATCTAAAGGGGGTCCGGAATCAGCTAAAGCTCTGCAGACTAATCTCCTTGAACAAATGGCACAAAAAAGGGAAAACTAATTCCGAACAGATTCGTAGATAAACCAAACATCTCACGTTCCCTACTATCTGTTACACGGACTAGATGAAGCGCTCAACCGGAACCTTCATCTGAGTATTACAGCGTCCACAACTCGAGGTATCCCATAATGCTCATCATCAGTCAAAGTTATACGGTTCCGTTGGTGTACTATCAATCCTAGACCCTAGATTCGACATTATCCCTATCTCTTGCCCGATCCCGCCGCACTTCTCGCCCCTACCGGCGCCGTGAATGCCGGATTCCCCCCATTCTCCTCAATGTGGTAGAAGGAGGGCGGGTCGTAGAAGTCGCATATCGCTCCCACCGACGGGTCGCGGCCCTGCAATATCGACAATTACTTATATTCATCATTCTTAAGCTATTTCTTATTTCTTCCTAAGTCATTATTCTTAAGTTATACACTATCTGCTTGCTTTATCAAGAACTCGCTTTATTGAACTTTATCATGCTTATTTATCGTATCATGGATTCGTGTCAATTAGCGCAAACTTAGACTAGAGATACGCCCACGCACAAATCCCCGCCACACCATCGTTTGCTCTGTTCCTCCTTTTTCGCACCCCCCTCTCTTCCCGTCGCCCGTACACTCTAGCATCCCCGTTTACACAGCCTTCTGCCCGGGATACGGTAGTTCCAGAAGAACTGCATACCGATCGAGCATGGCATCAAAGTTCGCCAGATCGTTTCCAATGTTCCGCCACGCAAGCTGCGGAAACTTTGCGCAGGCCATGCGCAATATACGGCTAGCCGTATATTATGCATAGTAGAGAAAAAGGAAAGATATAATCGTTCCGGGCGTAACCCAGATTCCGGGGCCTCTAGAGTAAGTCTATCCAATCCTAATGCGCACCATGCGAAAGTCTTGGTGGTGGTGATCTCAAAAAGCATTCACTCTCTTTGATATCTTGATATAGAGCGGAATGACACTCTCCCAAAGTGCGAAAACTCTGCAAAATAGCGTAACTCGTAAAATTGAATTATACGTTCCGTTTTCCTCGACTATAGTATATAAATTGACAGGCACTTGGGATATATTGAACATGGATGAAAATGTTCATCAAAAAGACGCCAGTCGTGCGTATAAACAATAAGCTCGATACCTGGAACCGCCTGTACAGCTCCTTGGCCACGTCTCCGCTACCCCTGTTCAGGACGGTCGTCTTCAGTCGCTCGCCCGTCTTCCGCTCGTCGCCCTCCACGTCGAAGGTCTCGTGGATGTCCAGGGCCAGCATCTGAAGCACACAACGTCAGTATGGTTGACGAGAACGATGTTTCCCCTGTCAGGTATCTCATTTCTATTTCTGGTAAGAGAGCGAAACAGCGTGGAAGAGAGCCCCAGACAACGTATGAATGAGTTTACTGACGGACGTTTTCCATTCGCCGAAATCGACGTATGTTGAATTCGTTGTAAAACCACGCTGAGTAGTGTATCGCAATTTGTACACCATGTTTACCATACGGTTAACAAAAAGGCGCAAACCTCCGTCCACAGCTTGCGGTAGTGCATGGCCATCTGCGGTTGCACGGCGAAGATCGGAGTGAACGAGCACGGCTGGTAGTCGTTCCGGGACTGTTATGGGAAGAGATTATAAGTTGAGATCATTTCAATAATCTTCAGAAACCTAGAATAAATGCGATCCCTTTCCCTGTGATACATTATGCCTTGATTTAGAAACTTGCCGATTTGTTTTGTGAATACAGGTTCTATTTTGTTACATTCCAGGAAAAATCATTAAAATAATTCAACTCAGATTTCAATATCATACATACCTGCTTCCACGGGAAGTACTCCTTGTACAGGTCACGGTACAGGTCCAGCCAGAACTTGTCCCTGCAACCACCGTATTCACCATGACCGTAAATTGTTTTTTTAAAACATAGAAAAATAGGCAAGTAAGTGAAAATATGTAGCTAAAATACTTCAAATTGCCCACTTTCGGTTCTCCATCTCGAATATGGACAGGTCGAAGTCGGCCCAGAACAGCGTCCGGTACGTCTCCCACAGCGTCGACCTGAATACTCCCCATTGAGATCGCAAATTGGGTTGATGATTTTCCTGCCAAGATACCATCATTACATAAGCCCCTGTTAAATTTAGCGGAACTTTTTCTCCAATACGACATTGAGCCGCCCCTATCCCAAAATGCCTCACCTGCATAGGGCCAGCGACGCATTGTTCGCTTCCTCATCCGTTAGTCGGGCTCCGGTTGACTGTCAAATTTGACTTATTAACCAAGAAAAAGCTTGATAAAATCAAATTTTCATCAGTATTCCAAAAGCAAAATTAAACAAAAAAAACATAGGCAAGCTTCATAAACGGCGGCAACTACCACACCACCGTTTTTTGCTCTAATAAAGTTCCATGAAATTACGAAAATAGACGCGTGTAACGCTACGCTACCGTACCCTCGTGCTCCACCTACCGTATGCTCCGAGGACAGGGACTGGAGGAGGGAGGGCTTGTAGATGAACATGTTGAGGAACGACGGGAACAGGTCGGCCGCATCCCAGTCGGAGGCGAAGAAGGGCGCCCTGCAAGAGACACGAGTGGTTCCACTTCGTTCGCTACCTACTCTCACTTTCTCAGAGTATTAGCCATACACGATACAAAGCATTAAGGTAATCAACTCGTTTTATAAAAAGTTTGAATAGCTGTTTTTTCACTAGGCTGATTGAACGGGCCCTCCTAGACTCACCACGGTATCGCAATGTCCCTGTAGGGTGACCGGGAAAGCAGCAACTGCACTGCTCGACCGAACTGCAAGGAAGGGTAATCACATGACATGTGTACAATCAAACATTAGTATCAAGTTTGTGAGAGTCGCGAATAGAGAGTCCCAAGCCGTCAAACAATCTCAAAATCACGTGACGGTTAGCTTAGATAGCCAAAACGCCGGTACGACAAGGCACTGGTCATCATTCTTCATTTAAAAATCAGAATCATACATGGGCAACCTTCCCCGCAATATTTTGATAATCAAGTTCAAATTTTGTAGGAAATATAGGCCTGCCAAAGTAAAATTCCCAACAAATATGGGCCTCTACCACCCACACTTCGGGTCGGGTCCCACGTATGATCAGAATGAACAACGAGCATACGTGAACGAGGAGCTGGCTGAGCTGCGCGTGGTGGAGGTGGGCGGGGCGGGCGGCGCAGCCGCCGGCAGTCGACGCCCCCTGAGGCGCCACCACCGACCCGATCACGTACACCAGCTTGTCCAGGCCGCGGTCCGGCGCCGACACTTAAATACATACAAGTATTTGAAACAGCCCCAAAAGAGTCACAATAAGCACAAAAGCAGAGTAGATCTTGGCTTCCTCCTACTGGCGGGTCAATAAAGCGGCCTATGAGTGGGTGCGTGCACAGATGTAGAGGCAGAGGGGAGCTACAGTATGCATTCATTGAGCAAATTCCGAAAACTAACAAAAAACGGCTGCTTCTCATCACAAGAGCAGACACATTTCCCGCACAAGAGGCAATAATTATGGTGATGTTCGCATATTCGAAGGGTAAAAATGCTCAAAAAACCCGTATCGCCCACTCACTCCGCCCGAGAATCGCATTCCATCCTCCCTGCTTCGACTGCCGATCGAACGGGTCGATGTACATCCGACCCAGGTGTTCGCCTTAAATTTACTATTTTTTTTCTCAAACTAGGATTCACCTAAGTTGCATAAATAAATAAACAAAAGAGATAAAAACGCATTTACCGGTCGACAGGTCGGTAACGGCATACACCCGGGCATCCGGATGGGCCTTCTCTGGTATCTTGTCGGTCACATCCTACAACAAATCTCACTAGTCAGATCATAGTCAGACCCTACCCCCCCCCCCCCGAATTGCATTGGTTCTTCAATTTTTGTTTACAAGTAAATGTGCTTTGAGTACTACGTAGACTATTTTATGCATCTCCTCATACAAACCTTGAACTCGAGATGGAACAGGTGCGAGACGAGTCGAACAAGGTTGTCAAAGGTCGGCCAGAAGGGGAAGTACTGCATCAGCTCGAGAGGTTGCACGCTGCAAGCGCATACTTACATTAATACGCTCACCACAGAACAAAAACAGTAAAAAGATTAAGATTTATTTAGCATATTGCTTTAAGGCAAGCTTAGATATAGCTAAAAACATTTGCATAAAATAAAATAAAGTAGAGAAAACCATACTCGTAATGCGCCTCGGCCTCCTTTCGGCAGATGTAGAAGAGATCGTGCGGTTGTAGGTCTCCTGAGAGAAAATGAATAAACGAACACTTTGCTCGATTAGGGATAGTAATTTCGCTGGTGGCTACAAGAAACGTTGCTGATCTCCGTTACCATAGGATAGAACAAGAAATTGGGGAGGACGATGGTATAGCGGAATAAACGGCGATCCGTCAGTTTCTTCCGTTCCAAAATGAGTGTAATTCTCTCGCTTTTGCGCACTCTCTCGCCTTATATTCGGAACGCTTTTCCGACGGGGATCTTTTTTCATGCACTATACCCGAGAGTTCCCTCGACTGCGCGTAGGCCGACCACGCTTCGGTACGGTCGATGAACACGGGGCGGATACGGCGTTGCAGCCTGCCAAGAGGCTCTCTTTCATACAATGAAACGAGAACCCGAAATACGTCAGGGAAGTCAAGACCTGCCCATATCAAAGGCGAACCTTGTACTCCATCTTTCCATGAGCAAAACACCATCATTCCCTTCTGGAGTTGTGATCATAACGTGCATAATACATTTTAAAAAAACAACAAATTATTCGTACGCGGTGAGGAAGTTCCTGACGGTATCCGGGCTGGCCGCCATCTTGTTCGCCAGGCGGTGCTCCGCTACGCTACCGTATCCCAGCGCCTTGGCCAAACCATCGCTGCAAAACACGGATAGCATAAATTGTGCACCATTAATCATACGTTATCTATGTTTCATCCTGTTCAAAAAGATACATTTTCCTCTCTCATAAATGCACTAAATAGCCCCAATGTAAATTTGAAAGCGGCCTAGTTCATAGGCTAATAGTCTGACTAGAGCCAGCTATATATAGATAGGCCGGACTAACTTGTTGTGTCGCAGCTCCTCGATGTTGATCGAGTTGTTGTAGAAGTCGTGGTCGAAGCTAGCCTGAAACCCAGACGATACAATACTTTTCTTCCACGATTCTTTAGGAAGGCATGCAATGGTAGGCCTGTACAAGAAGCCTTACGGGTATGCTCGTCAATTTGAATTTGACGACGTCAAAACTTATATATTACACCGGCCAGCCTCTCTGTGAAGGAATTGAATGGAAATTACGCCCCCCCCCCACGATCACTCTCAATTCAAGCGAATCAGTGAATCATTCGACATGTTCCTATGCCATTGCGCCCACCAGGCGCATGCCTCAAGTTTGGACTAAATTGACTGATCGATTCAAGCTGCCCGCCCACCTTGCTGGTCCACTTCTCCCAGGCCTGCGACCTCAGGAGGCGGTCGCCGCAGTACTGCATGAAGGGAAAGAGCGAGGCGGGCGTCATCTTCGCCCTCCACGGACCCGTCGACCACTTGCCGCTGAAATCCAGCACCGCATAGGAATAACAATGACGGAAAAAAGCTTTTTTAGCAACCCCTTTTTTCAATGTTTTAGAGTAAGCAAAATAAGACGACTCTGTTAATCTTGCTATAGCAACAACAAAGAGGACATGAAGCTGCTCCAGCAAAGCAAATTGAAAGAAGGTAAGTAAATAAGCGCATAAAATAAAGTAAGACTCACGGCTCGACGGCCAGCTGCTGCAGTACGTGGGGCGGCGCGTCCTTGAGCATCAGCGGGTCCGTCACCGTGAACGTGTTCTGGTCGTTCGTCGACATCACGTTCAGGCTGAGTATCACGCTCCCGAGGTTTCCCGCCACATTCAAATTTTAAAAAAATGTAACAACTACAACGTGTGTGTAGAGTATAGCAAGACAGCGTCACAACTTGCGTTTACTTGAGAACTAAAGCTTGTAAGGTGTCCTTACTGAGGGTAAAGTAACACATTCCTTTACCGTTCCTCCTTGCCAACTTACATGTACTTGGAGCGGTACTCGTCGATGTACCGGTTCCAACTGCCGATCAGCTTGCGCGTCTTCTCATCGTGTCGATCCCAGCCCGAGGCCTGAAGCAAATTTAAGATTTAGGATGGTTAGTTTTTTTCGGAACCGTAGTAGCCTATTCAAATTCCTGACGAAAACCTGACGGATACGATAAGCTTTTCTGCTATGCTCTTTTTTTCTGCTACTTTTCTCGCTTTGAAAAGCAGCAGCTAACATGGCTACGGTACCGAATGAGTCATCTCTTAAGAGCTACACTGAAAGTGAACAAAAAGCGCTAAAAAGCGAAACAAATAGATTCAGAGAGTATCCTGACCTTAATCTCCAGAAGGTACCACTCGAGCAGCCGCAGCTGCCAGTCAGTCATCCCTTCCTTGCGCTCGTACAACTCCTGAACGAAAAATTGAAAAAAACTCTTAGTTTCCAGAATCTCGCAATTCACTTTCATTTTGATCCTCCGCATGCCTAGATTCAATAGCAAACTTTGCTAGATAGTGGTGAGAAGCGCCCACTTCAGTCAGTGATCAATGCCCGGATTAGCGTAAAGAATATTCGTAGAATTTAAGTATTTCTCACCGCGACGGCCCTCTGAAAAGCGGGATTCGACAGCTTTTCCATGTGATCCCGGGCGCACATGACCCGAATCTGAAATTTTCTGAGTTATGGCGTTAAAACGCTTAAATATTATTGTTTTTAATTTTTTTTATTGTTAAATACGCGAAGTTTATAAAAAATATTTTAAAAAACGCACGTGGTGCATGTCCGAGTCGAACAGTAGCTTGCTTGAGTCCGGCCAGTCAGTTAGCATTCTGAAACCCTTTATTACAGTAACCACCTCACTGAAGATGAAATACAAGAGTTGTTTTCGTACGCCATGAAAAGTAAATTATAAAACTTTTGGCATATATGGCCATTGAAGCCTGCAAATGCACTAACAAGCTGAAAAACGGTGTCTGCCCGACAAGCTTACAAACCTTCAATGCAGCAAAAAGCTTCACTGTACGTAGTTTGCGCAGACACCATTATTACAAAGAAAAACGGTTTAGTAACAGCTAAGAGCACTATTTCCTCAAGTCATATTATTTTGCCTGTGTGATGAAAAATAAAGAATAAAGTAATGAATGAAAACGAAAAGTGGTAAAATGCGCAAACTTGAGCATGAGCGTGTGGAAGGCGTAGTCGACGTCGTACTCCTCCTGTAGCAGGGGCTCCACCGTATTCTCGAACGTTCGCTCCTCCTTGCCCTCGGCTACAATTATCTCGATTACACTTAGTCATTAAACTATTCCTCGCCAATGTAGAATGCGTATCTGTGGATTATGCGCTTGCTCAGATCGAGGCTAATGCAGCATAGGCAAAGCAGTCTTTCTACATTAGAGGCAATCGCATGACAATCAAACTAAAAACAGTTAACGCAGTATTCACTCACTCTCCTCCAGATGTTCCAGGTGCTCCATAACCGTCGCACCGTACTCCATCAACGTGCGTACCGTACCCTCGTACATTTGCTGCAAGGCATAACTTCAAGAAGCTTTAGCGAGATAGTAAAAGAATATTAATTTTAAGAGATTAAATAATAAATAATAGTGGCAAAAAGCACCGCAAAACATAATCAAAACCTGTGGCGTGGCCGACGAAAGCTTGGGCCAGTCCTCGTTCTTCGCAATGTTGTATAAGTACGGATTGTTCTCCACCGTCTCGTCCGGAATCGTCGGAAACCTGTAAAATTAAAGCGATAACACACTTTCGTAGAGCATATAGCTGTTGTTTCGCTGGGCAATTGCACGAAATGACTGTTAATCCAATAAGAACAAAGTTTTTTTAAAGCATCAAATATAAATAAGTAAAAAAAACTAACACAACGTAGTATCCGACGATCCTCGACGGAGTCTCGTTTCCCATCTTGAAGATGATGGACCGCTTCTGATTCGCTTTCCCGTCCTGTCTCGGCAAGAGTACTCTCGCTCCCCGTTGGGGAGCATAGTGCAGCAGTCGCCGCAAGCCCGCAGCTCGCTGCATAACTCTAAAGTTACATTAATTAACATACATGTGTCTTGCTTTCCCCCAGGCTCACGTTCAACAAGTGCGCGTGGAAATCCGCTTCAACAAAGGTGCTATAATACCTCTCATTGTTAGGAAATCTATCGAAAAAACAATATAAAGATAATGCAGCAGAAAGACGCAAAATATAATGTAAAAATAGAGTTAAACTACGCGTTGTGTAGGTGTTTCTGCCCTTCACTACTCTATTCCACGGACTTGTACGCGGAATGTTTTCCTACAGTATGCTGTAGATTTTTTTTCAAAAAGATGAGCAAGAAACGGACTTTGCCTTTTTTCATTCATTAACAAATTCCTACTTTCAAACCTTGCAAAATATACAATGAAACCTGTAACATTTATTTCTTTCAAAGAAAAGGCATGCTATTCTTTTAAAGGGTCCCTCCAACCATCTCATTCATTCCTAGAGATAACCAATTAAGAGCGGTTGATTGATTGTGAGAGACAAGAGAGGAATGAAGAGACGCAGACGGCGAGAAATATCTTTGCACAGCGTTTTCTCAGCAACGGCGAAGTTTCAACAAAAAAGGAGAGAGTATGAGACTCAGTACATTGAGAGCTATCCAATGA
>LS915203.1:203102-221559 GCA_900490955.1 Micoletzkya japonica
CTCTCTAGGCCTCAGTACGGCCATCTGAATGTGTGGGATACGGTAAATCTTGTGGGGTAGTTTGTAGTCTAGACCGACTAGCTAAATAACCCCTGGCATTGCCTGCTCGCTCTCGCTCTCCGTGGAGTAGGAAGGGAAGAGCTAGGGAAGGGGCGAAGGTGTGTATATGTAAGAGCGGCGGAGATCAGGCGATGCCACTTGGTATATTTGTGGGAGAGGAGTGTTTGGCTAAGCTACAAACTACCCCACAAGATTTACCGTATCCCACACATTTAGATGGCCGTTCTGAGGCCTAGACAGCCATTTCGAATAGGGATTTTTGCACATCTTGTTGTCTAGACCATACTGCTATGTTTCCAACGACCAACTCAATAACGATTTTTTTTCGTGGGACATTTCCTTTAAAACAAAATCAGCCCGTCAGTTAGGAAAAACAAAATCAGCCCGTCAGAGGAAATTTTCGCCGCGTCTCATTGTCAACCGGCCGGCTGGGAAATACTTCGTAAAAAGTATTTCCCAGCCGGCCGGTTGTGAGGTGGGCAAAGAAAGCTTCATGGATCCCGTACAACTAAGTGAGGAACCGTGCAACTGGCAGATCTCGACTCAGATGGCTGGATGAAGTGAAGAGAGTTTTCGGACTAAGATGGCTCAATCTGTCGAACGAAGAGTGGATCACTTCCCTTGATCAGCATGCGGCACGACTATATCATACCATCCTTTTGCATGACCCGTGACACTGATAAACCTATCCTATCCTCTCCTGGGGTAACTCCGTCGATCGTCTCACCGGCAGGAGGGCAAAGTGGAAGCAGGCGAGGATGATGTCGCTTACGGCAAACGATG
Source organism: Micoletzkya japonica (assembly GCA_900490955.1). NCBI lineage: Eukaryota > Metazoa > Nematoda > Chromadorea > Rhabditida > Diplogasteridae > Micoletzkya > Micoletzkya japonica. Next base: position 203,946 of record LS915203.1, read on the forward strand.
CCAGTAGGATCTTGTACGATCCGATTCCATCGTTCCGACTGGTGAAGATGACGAATAGGAGCATGATATTGGCAAAGAGCGACGTTAAGCAGATAGAATATGTGAAGAGCTGCAATGCTTACTAGACGAAAAGTTTATTTCATAATAGCATCTCTTTTCATCTAGGAACAAACTATATAGTCCTTACGTATGGAGAAACTGACCTAAGAGGTGAATGGAAAAGATGTTCAAAATAAATAATTATATTCCACACACTATTCAATTCCTATATTCTACACTTGCGGAGAAATTGACCTATCTAAGGGAGAAGGAAAAGATGTTCAAAATAAATAAATAAATAAATACTCGGTTACTCTGTGGAAGAGGATCGGCATGCGCAACATAGCTGCCGTCGGTGGTTGTTAGATAGGCTAATGATAAGTGGTGGGCGGAATTATCACAATGCAAAATACGAAGAGGAGAATAGATGTCGCGAATATATCGATGTAGGTACCGTATATGGCAGACAGGATAAGCGCGTGAAATGTCGCTGAAGAAAACAAATTAGAGAACGACCATATATATATATATATATCTAGAAGACGAATGTAAGAGATTAACGAGATTGGCTGTGTACGTAGTGAAAGGTAATAATCGCTAACCTTGGATAGAATACCAAGCAAGATGGAATGTGAAATTGAGAGGTTCAGATGCATTTGGAAAGTAAAACGTAGCTGATATACCGCTTCTGGATGAAAGAACAAAATCTTGCTTTTAAGAAATATGTTTCCACTTCCTCCAAAGTTCAGTAAATACATTGTATATCAAAATGTTTGTTCATAATGTGTAGGAAGACACACATGGCGAATGAAATAGAATTTTTTTACTAAATCTCTGCCTAGCCCTAGCTGCTATCAAAGTTTAATGTGATTTTTGCTAACGTAGGTGGAAGAAAAAAAGTTCCTTGATTGTGACAGATGAAATGAAAATTTTCTTGTCTGTACAGCTAAGTAAGCGATGAAAAGTGAAATGAAATAATATCTTTGAAAATAAAAGCTCAGCAAAGAACCGTCTTCTTCTCCGCTAATTCTGAGGTAAAGGCATGGCACTTTGCGAATTCCGGAAAACCAGACAGACAGTGGGATAATTGGTGCCAAATCGTGACCGGTTTTCCAAAGAAAATTTAATTTCTATATTTATTCTCTATATTCTATAGAAATCTATATCTTAGCACCGACAACAGGTATGGAGCTATGTACACTTAGATACATGGAAAAACATAGTAAAAAGTAATTAATAAGAGAAAGATGTTACATTTAAAGGGCCCCTCCAGGCAATATCTACCATATGCATTTTCTGACATCATTGGATAGCTCTCAATATCCTGAGTCTCATCCTCTCTCCTTTTCAGTTGAAACTTCGCCGTTGCTGAGAAAAAGCCGTGCAAAGATTTCTCTCGCTGTCTGCGTCTCTTCATTCCTCTCTTGTCTCTCACAATCAATCAACCGCTCTTAATTGGTTATCTCTTGAAATGAATGAGATGGTTGGCGGGACCCTTTAAAAAATCAAGAGGCCAATTCTCTTATTCAGAAATCCATACTTTCTTTTACGCCTTTACACTGCTATTTCACCTCCTCTACTGGATTAACTAAAAATGGGAAGTGTTAAAAATAAACATGCACAATTGTAGTGTAACGTTCGTGCCGGGATGCTAAGTGCGGTTAGGCTCTGTTGACGGTAACGTCGGATTACCCGTCAAACTTTGAGAGCGATATACCACCAGCCGAAAAAAGCACGATGTTCTATAGTTATCTGGACAGATCACGAGTATCGCGTACAACAACAGTGACACCATTATGGTTGGCAAGCCGGATCATTTTCCTGGGTCAGGTTGCACCATGTAGATATGGAAGAATGAGAGGTATCAAAATTACTCTATTGCGAAACATAACCATGAAAAATGACCAAAAGAGAACCGGTCTGCCAGCCATAGACATCATCATAGGGATGGCAGTCGCGTGCCCTTATAAGTAGACTTTTGAAACCGTAAATAACCAAATAATGTGCTTTACTGACGGAGTCATACATTTCAAATGTGTCTGCTGGATGGTCAATTTTGCAATTGTGTGAGGCACAAAGGAAAAAAGGCTAAAATAATTTAAAAATTGCTAAGGGCTCGATTTGGTCGCGTTCTCCAGGACAACCGTCCACTGATTCGATAGCTGGGCGAAGTAGGAGTCCGTCGCCTTGTCGTCCTTCCTCGTCAGGCCCAAAGAGGGCGAGCTAAACGAGCCATTTAAAGGAGGACTTCGGGGAGTTTCAATTCCTGTGCGATCCTGATCGAATCGACTAGTCTCTCTTCTATTTCTAAGCTGTAATTCCAGTGTGCAATGCATATATCGCATCCACTTTGGCCCCGACCACGTCCTCCCACACAATATTCTAGATCTTTGGAAAGCGAAAATGACTAGGACATCGTCTTTCTTGAGTTCCCCAAGGCCCAAGGATTCGGATTTATGTTAGCTTTAGTGTCTATCATGATGCCCTTCCTTTCCCATTCCTAATTATTTATTCGTGGTGCGCGGCACACCGATCTACCATATTAGTAAATGTCGGAATGATTTTTCGCTTTCCAAAGGTTTTGCATAGCCGCAGAACACTGTGCCCAGGCGTGAGGAAATAAACAAATAAATTAATAGTTCAAGCCGAATTCACTGCCCCTGTGATAGCTCACTTTCAAGGCGGGCGAATCATACCGGGAAAGCAGGAAAGCATAGTCGAGTAAAAGTAGTAAAAGCCTCCACAAAGTAAAACTATGAAAAATGAATAAATGAAATGACGTGCCTCTTGCCGCCAGCATCGTTCCGCAACAGAAGCCGCACAACCGTCGTGGCACGCCGTCGCAGAATGAGCTGTGCACTGTACACTGTGACGCAAAAGGCCGTTCTGCAATTTAATTTAATTTAATATAATTCAATTAAATTTTATTTAATTTTATTTAATTCGATTTATCAGCGCTGTCTCGCGTAATGGGAGTTGGGACGGAAAGGAAGGAGACGGAATACGCATATTTAACTGGCCCCCGTAAAATGATCAGTTTAAAAATCTGTGGAGATTGTTTGGCAATTAATGATGAGTGAGCCATTTATAGCACCTTGCTCGTGAAGAGGTCGACGTTCACTCGCAACGAATGAGCCAGTTTAAAGTAATCCTGCCATTCGACCCCCCCCCCCCGCCCCTAATTCCCGAACTCCCCATTACGCATTATTACGCATACAGCGTAGGTAAAATCAAATTAGACATCGGCAGCAATTTGGACTCACGTGGGAATAGCGCAGTTGATGGTGCACTGCAGCAGTTCCCCGTAGGCGGCGTTATCGTCCGACGATGACAGCAGCTTGGCCTGGAGGGCACTCACGGCGATCAGCCCGCAGATAACAACGAAGATGGCCCACAGCCCCGGCTTGATCATCTCAAACCGTTAGAATGTTTTTTCTTCAGAAAATTCGCGCGATGCTCAGTCCCGAGCCAGGCATCTCAGTCATTCGTTCTTTTGTGGTCGAGCAATTACCTACATGTTAGCGATGGCAAATGGAGAGGGAGAACAAAAGGATTATCATCGAATGAATGATTTTCTGTAGGGATTGAGAGGGAATGGAATGAAGTGATCTCTGCTCCCTACGTGCTCGTAGGGAACTAAGATTTGTATGACCACAGGTATGCGAACCTCCAACAGCCACACATTCTCGTCAAGTTGAAAGCGCAGACTAAGAGCGTAGGTGTTGCGGTTGTTCCACCGGACCTTATCGCTCAATCCGTCCAGAATCTTGCGATTGCGCGCGAACATGTGGTTGAAGATCTGCAATGAATAAAGTATATTTTGTTGGAAAATATAAAAAAAGCCCACCGCAATGGACAGGCCGTGCGCAACGAGACTGCACGTATAGAGGGTGTAGCCCTCGATCAGACCTGAAATATCTGATTATTTAATTTTTTTAAATTTTTTCCCGGAAAGCGGTTAACTAAAATATTTTTTAAATGTTTCCCGAGTGTGTAGGCCCCCACCGACCACTTTTTTACCATATGATTTTTCAACATCATTGGATAGCTCTCAATGTCCTGAGTTTCATACTCTCTCCTTTTCAGTTGAAACTTCGCCGTTGCTTAGAAAATGCTGTGCAAAGATTCCTCGCTTTCTGCGTCTCTTTATTCCTCTCTTGTCTCTCACAATCAAGTAACTTCACGTTAATTGTATGCACCTACATAGAAATGAATGAGATGGTTGGAGGGAGCCTTTAATATGGTTTTAAAAAAATAATTGTTATGTAATACCGGTTTTGGTTAGGTAGCGTATGGGGGATACTAAAATTACAAATATTTTCGTACCGATCTAAATTGTTAATTTTTGAAAAGTAATAATAGTTATATAAGTAATACCGGTAGTGGTCAAGTAGCTCATGGTGGCCGCCCAGAGAGTGGCCGGCGCGATGATTATGACGCACGCGTAGCGTCGTTCTCTGACCTCGTAGTCGACGATGAAGATTGTCGCGAAGGTCCTGGGGTATTATTGAAGATAAATTTCCGCCAGTAAACTCATTCATACTTTGTCTGGACTCTCTTTATACCGCTTCGCTCTCTCGTCTAAACTAGATAGGAATGGGGTAACAAACAGAACATTTTCCTCAATCATAATATATATTCGTCGTTTCAGACGAAATTTTGCAACATGGATAGGGAAAAACTTAGGAAATCACCGCTTCACCAAAATCGGTCGTTTCATCAGCACTAACGAAATGACCGATTTGATGAAATAGTGGTTTCCCAAAATTGTTAATAGTACCTGTTGGATAAAGGAGTAGACGACTACTCTCTACTTTGGCTATTCCCATGCACCTCCTCTCGTTCCTCTCGCTAGTCTGTTGTATCTACGTCCCGCGCTCGACGTTCCCTCTACGATCGTTCTCTTTTCAGTTCTATCTCTTGTTTTGGGATAAACTCCTCTTCCCCTCGCCTCTCTCCTCTACAGTCGACTGCCCTCAGAGTCCTTCCTCCCTCCTTCCCTGGGACACTCTTTGTTGTCTACCCCTTCCCCGGGAGACCCCCAGTCGACACCCTCTCCTTCTCTCCAACCCCATCTTCTGCCCTACCTCGGACACTACAGTACCGTTCCAGGACGATAATGAGCATGAAGAAAAGGGCGATAAAGTTGCTGGCTACGCGCACGCCTTCTAGGAACGGAATAGGAAACTGGTCGTAGTCTGCAATGAAAGGGAATATACACATTTTTTACTGATTTTTTAAAGGCTCCATCAAAAGTTGAAACTATGAAATTTCGCCGTTGCTTAGAAATAGTTGTGCAAACATTTTTTCGCATGAAGAAGTGACCGAGAAAGGAAATTAAAGAGATTCCCCACCCTGACCTTAGCTCTTCTAAACTCTTTTAAAACTACATCATCTGTAATCTCTTCATTCCGATATATTGGCATTAACGAGGAATACGACGGACTCTTCTAAATACGAAGGAAAAAAAACTGTTTTACTGCGCGTACCTTGAATATGAACAATATCTGCTTCGTAGGGAATCAGCAATAACCGCACGGCAAAACTGAGGAAGGCTCCGGAGAATATGAAAGAGGCGACGGTCACGAGATTTAGGTGGGCTACCTGAAGTTGATTTTTTTCTGTCTAACAAAACCATTTCATTTATATCCATCCTATTCCGGAAGATCATGTCTGGAACAAGGTTAGTGGCTGAGCTAAAAATTAAAATTCTTCGTACCCGCAACTTGTACCCGTAGTATATGCACAAGATTATGGCACAAAAGTTCAGAAGATTCATCAATACCTGAATTTTATTTTTTGAGATAAAAACAGAAGCATCTCATAACCTACCTCAATTGAAACGAGCACATAGTAAACGCTTTGAAAGTTGCCTAGCCGATTGAAATGTACGAAATGAAGCAAGTTCATTTTCATGTTATCTGAAAAAGGCGGAACTGCGAGGAGTTTATCCTACGCTCCAATTAAAATGAATCCTTATTCGCGTTAAGATAACGGAAGCTAAAGAAAATGCATGTAAGCCAGGAGAAAGATGAGACTAAGAAAGGGAGTTTTTGCGTCTATTACTAGCTTTCTTCTGCAAATGCTTTTCGTATATTACCGACGAACATGTTCCGTCAGTAAATTCGAATCCTTGTTCATCCCTTCACACTGTTTCGATCTTTCGCTGCACTTTTCTACGAACTATCTTATCTATTTCTTATATAGAAAAGATGTTGTTAGTAAGTAGAAAGCAATAAACTTTCTGTAAGATAATCCACATACTAACTTTCATATGAGGAGCATTTTTCGCTTTCATTACAATATATTACCGTCAACTTAGTGTATATCGGGACAGATTCGGTATATCTTATACGATAGATTTCATGCGACTTCACAAGGAAATGCAGTAGAAAGGTGAAAAGAAGTAAATTATAAGGATAATTATAATTATAGTGTAAGAAAGAGAGATGGAGATATTACAATGATTTAGCAAAGTTAAGTTCGAGTCAATAATACAAGCCTATGGATTCACCCGGAGTCTGGAATTATTATTGAAGGCTCTGGTTGTGCGAACAAAGAAGCTATTCATTCGGAGGTTTTGTGATTTGCGTGGACACAACAAAGTAAATCCCGGCCCTCTGCATTTCGATTTTCTTATTATGTAATGATGATGCTTGGTATTCGATATTCTGGCGTCACCATAGACTAATTTTCTAGTCATTTTTGCGTCGATAGCCTTTCTCCTGCTCTCCAAAGTTTCTAAGCAAAGCTCTTTATTTCTCGCTTCATGAGACGGCAAGTCTTCTCTTGATTTTCCAAAGCAGCGTTGGTAAATCCGACGAGTAAAGTAATTTTGAACAATTTCAATTCTTTGGATATCTAATTTTTGATAGGGGCTGCAAACGGTTGTGCCACTTTCCATTATAGGACGTACCTATGTACCGTCAAGCTAGTAAATTGTGGGCCGTGTTTGAAACACTTGAAACCAGGCCATATTTCGGCTGGGAAAGGTCGTACAAAGTTCTGGTTGGAATTTTTGGAATCCTCAGGGCGAGATCTACTTGTGTATCAAGTTTGGTGATGATTAGACAACATTAAACCAGTTAAAACGGGTTTTATCTTAGAAATTCTCGCTATCCCTGTTCGAAGCTCTCCAATGCCACATTTTTACGTTTTAAAGGTCTTTGAACTTGAGGAATCGTTACCAACTTGATGCACAAATAGATCTCGTCCTGAGGATTCCAAAAATTCCAACCAGAACTCTGTACGACCTTTGCCAGCCGAGATGTGGCCTTCTTTCAAGTGTTTCAAACACGGCCCACAATTTATTAGCTTAACGGTATATCTTATACGCCTCTACCAGTACCTCAACGTTTTGATACGAGGCCATAACTCTGTTCGAAAAGGGTCTAGAAACTTCTGGTTGGGTTCATTCGATTCGTCTTATCAAGATCTACCTGTTTGCTGAGTTTGAGCTCAATTGGTCCACGCAGAAAATAGTTATGACGAAAAACATGAAAATCGCATTGGGTAGGGGTCTATTTTTACTGAAAGGCAAATGAGCTGTTTTGAGGGGTTAGAAGTAGTTCAATCGTATTCAAATTTGGTATGCGGGTAGACAGGAGCTTAAGGATTCCAAAAATTCCAACCAGAACTTTCAACGACCATTTCTAATCGAGTTACGGCCTTATTTTGAATATACCGAATATACCGAATCTGTCCCGGTATGCACTAAGTTGACGGTACATAGAGCGAAATATATCCACGTAGTGGCTTTGGAGAATATTTTCCCTAAGAATTCACTAGGGGGGGAGAAGTCATATAGTCGAAGAAAACGGAACGTATGATCCTGTTTTACGAGTTGCGCTGTTTAGCAGATTTTTCGCACTTTGAGGCAACGCCATTTCTCTCTAGAATAAGATATCGAAGAGGTCTAATGCTTTTTGAGATCACCGACACCAAGACTTTCACATAGCATCATGATTATGATTAGATAGTACATCATGAGTAGATAGTATGACGCTTAAGGCACCGGAATCTGAGCTACGCCCGGAACGATTATATCTTTAATTTTTCTCTGAAGTCAGATTCATACATCGCAGAAGAAAATGAGAAAATTGAAAAATCATCTTCTATCATTTCATCATCAAAACGTTTCGTTTCATTCTAGAGCCCTACCTCATTTTAGAGATGATTATAAATCGGTTAAGTAAATAAAACCTATTATGGCTGACGTGAAAAAGTTATGAGTACCTATAGAGTAGGCGCATTCACCTGTAGAGGACTGTCCATGTAATCACATGCCGGGATGATTTCATCAAGTTATAATATGATAGTATATTATCTTAACTAATGCAAGAGGTACCTAGGTAAGTTCAGCAGAAAACATAGTTCAACTATCTTTTACTCGCAATAAATTTAAGTGAGATAACGTCCTGCTCATTAAAAGACGATGTCCAACCGGCTAGTTTGAGATGCGTGAGAGGGAGGAAATAGGTAGCAAATCAGAGCGAATTCATCCCGTTGCTCACCATTTCCTGGATAATAGATTGGCCGCGAAAAGTGCATTTACAGTGTATCGTTATTGAGAATGAATCAAGTGAATCAGACAGAAAATAAGCTTTTTCTTTTTCAGTATTCTACCATATCCCGTTTGATGGAGCGGGGAAAATAAGACGAATGAACCCCTAAAAATGGGTGGCGAATAGAGAAAATATCTACCTAGCACAGCATTCCAAGCGTTCTAATAGCGAATAGCGGTTTCCGCGCATAGGATTTGATCCTGTAGGCGTATAAGTGAACCAAAAATTATGAATTTGAAAACTTAAGTTCGTCACTGTGAGTTTCATAAGCTCTGAAATTTTTGTGGAGATTGATTTAGCCACTCTTGAGAAAATTCAAAAATAGTGGTCAATTCGCTATTAGACACATTGTTCACCGGGCGGAATGCTGTGCTAGATGCGCTTTTGGTCGACGCTCTCAGAGAGCATTTGGGGATAGCAATAAATAATATAAAGTTAACAATAAGATATATTTCATCAATGCGCTGTGAAATAAAACATACGTTGAAAACTAAAATGTTCCTTATTTACTAAATCAGGAAATATATGCCCACAGGGGGACTAATTGTAAGTCAATACATAAGAGCGTAACGGTCATGTCTGTACCCCAGGGTATCTGTGCCAAAAGTGTTTATCTCCAAAAGGTTGTTAAAGAAGAGAGAGAGATGGGACTGGTCGGTTGGGACAGCGGTTAGGCCGCCATCCCCCCTTGCGCTAAGACTAACCCTAGTCCTCTCGCCCGTGTGGGCGGTCCCTTACAATTAGCGAGGACACCTCATGTGGGTCATTACGAGAGAATAATCAGATTTAACGTAATGAACTTTCTCAAGGAAGTTGAAAACGATTTAACCTTATTATTGCATGCGCGTGTTCCGAAGATTAAAAAGTCTTTTGATTAACAACTAGCAGATGGCTTATTCTTTTTACAACGAACACCCTCGAGCATACATTTCTGTGGCGAAACTATTCCATTTTTGCAGTTACCTCAAAAAGTATTAGTGATATGGCGGCGTTTCAGTCTAAAAACGGTGAACGAATTATATTTTAGCATGTCGAAAACCCAATAAATAAGTAGGAAATGACGTGCGGTCTCCATCACAATCGCGATTATGAGCAGAACAGCACAGAGAACAGGGATGGTGGAGGGGGGGGAGTCTATTTACGGCTAGATATTACACAGAGTTCTGCACACGAATTTTTTTCGTGGTTATTACTGAAAATAGCCCTTTGCTACTATAAATAAGTTTAAATACTTCCTCCGACCATCTCCTTCATTTCTAGGTACAACCATTTAACGTGCGGTTGATTGATAGTGAGAGACAAAAGAGGAATGAAGAGACGCAGAAAGCGAGAGGAATGTTTGCGCAGCTTTTTCTAAGCAACGGCGATGTTTCATAGTGTTTCAACTTTCTACTCGGAACTCAGGACACTGAGAGCTATCCAACGATGCCAAAAAAGCATAGGGTAAAAAAGTGTCGGTGGGGGCCTTTAATGTGACACAAAAATTGTCAGAGACCTCAAGAGAATCTTGTTCAAAGTGACTGACAACCGAGGTTACGAGAGATAAGGAATTCCGAGGGACCATTGTAAGTTGTAATTCGGCTCAATGCCTACCATTTCTAAAAATCGTAACACAAGAACAGATTATTATATTTGAAAATGAAGGTCTGAAAGTTGTTGTTTCAAAAAAAGAACTTGGTGGAAAAATCTTCTTCAAAGCTTTATTCTCTGGCCCAGATAGACGTGATTACGAAATATTTCATCGTTAATTTCTTTACCACGAAGATCACAGAACTGTAGGTAATTATATAATTTAAAACGCTACAACAAAAAAACTGCACAATGTTCCAATCTCCCTGCTTTTACATAATGTTCAAAAGCACACCTACTCAGATTTCCTGTTCGTGGTATGCAATTTTCCCCTAATGTACAGGCAATCAGAGATGCGGAATAATCGTAGCTTTTGACATGTAATACAAGGTATCCATGGCGGCAAACACTTTATGCGATGTGAATACAGAGTGGAAAGCCGCCGAAAAAATACAGCAAATCACCCAAAGTGAAATCTTGCAAAGTACTTTCACTTCTCTGCAGTCTTCTTGCAGAGAGTAATTATATTATAGATCAGTTACACAATAATTAATCTAATACTAGTCAGCTGGTAGACTTATTTGATAGTCCACTGGTTCGAGAGCTGGTTGAAGTAAGAGTCGGCTGTCCTCTCGTCGACAGTGTTTTTCCCGGCCACCGATCTCCTAGCAAACAGAGATATGAAATTTTTTTATTTCAATACATTTGTCGTTTGCATTAATTAAACAGGCCAGTTTTGTATGAAACTGGAAAGGGTAGGCAATTTGGTAAATGGAAAAATTCGAAGGAACATCTTGTTATACTTAGATTATGTTTATTTTTTTATTCTATAGAAAAGATATAATTATCGAAAAAGCAATATTATTTGGTCTTTCCCCTTTTCTATTATACTTTTGGTATCAAGTAATTCTTTTGGATGTGCGGTCCCAAACCTCGCACGACTGCACGGTCCTTCGGTAAAGGATGAAAATTAAAAAAAGAATGTATATATTCCCTGCATAGACTACTGACTGAACGTGAAAATCTATTCAATAAATAAATGAGTAAGTAAATAAATAAATAAACTAACGATTATTCCGTACCTCCCGCCCGCCTTGTCTCCTCTAAAGACCAATTCAAGAATGGTGGTGTTGCGTCGGCGCAGAATTTGCTGGCCACTGTACAGCGTAATCAAGAAGATGGTCCTGCCGTGCGTCTAATGTGGGGGAAAAGTTGACCAAATAAATGATCAATTAATTGCCATCCTTTTCTCGCCTTTTTTTCTCTGACTCTTTTCAGCGGTCGTCTTTAATTGAACAATTAATTGCGACCTTTATTTCTCAAGTTTTTCTCGCCATTAATGATGAGGTGGTCGGAGAAAAACGAGAGAGTGTGTGCTTTGAAGAGAGGAAAAGGTTCCCCATGAAAGAGGTTCCTTTCCCCTCTCTCCTTCTTGCTTGTTCTCTCGTTGCACGGTATTCTGCCCCAATGCAAAACCTTTGGAAAGCGAGAAATCATTCTGTCATTTCCTAATATGGTAGATCGGTGTGCCGCGTACCACGAATATATTGTCGTGAAGGAGAGGGGAAGGGTATTGTTATAGGCCCTAAAGCTAACTTCTATCATCCACCTAAAGCTTCACAGAACTCTTGTGGTTTTCGCTTTCCAAAGGTCTAGAACATTGTGGTTGCTCTCTGACCTCCCGATTAATCTCGAGATATTTGCTAAACTCACTCTCTCTCAGTCATGTTCATCTTTCACATTGACCTACCGGTCGACCGAGAAAGAGCGAAAGGGGAAAATAAAAATGAGTTCAGCGAGCGCCGTCTTTGGTTTATGAGTGAGGAATGAGAAGAAGAGTTTGTGTGTCTTGATAGTATAGAGGTAACAGGGTTGTCTTGCGTGCAGCGGCGACGGGTTCTAATCCCCACTGCTGTAAAATCTTTGCGGATGGAGAAGCAAAAAAAGTTCCAGATTATTTGCTGATAAATTGCCCAATTTATGAAGAGCTCGACATAAATTGGGGAAATAACTGGTCATCTTTATCCCCAGATTAAACTTGCGGCTGATGCGTACCGGATTATAAATAATAAGTAAATATTATTATTGATAATAATTATGATTTATTAACAATAATTATAATTTATTATTGATGAAGAATCTCATTCCTACTTTGTCTAAACGCTCATCATACCGCTTCGCTCGCTCGCCGTTAGAGGGCCATGTAGTGAGAAATTGTTTGTTCCGAGAGTAGCTCGATGCCATTTGCTTTGTTGCTATGCGCTAAACGCAATAAGACTGCGTCTTAGCTAAACGTCGTGTATTTAAGCGATAAACTTTCATATGAAAGCCACTCTTTTTGGCTTCCATGTCCCCTTAATGGGTCCTATCATAACTTTCTTTCCTGCTGATGTATCTATTAAATAAATAAGTTAAATAAATTACTAAGTTCTCTTTTACTTCTTAGCTAAACGTCGTGTATTTAAGCGATAAACTTTCATATGAAAGCCAATCTTTTTGGCTTCCATGTCCCCTTAATGGGTCCCTACAGGCAATATCTACCATATGCATTTTTGACATCATTGGATATGTCTTGTCTCATACTCTCTCCTATTAGTTGAAACTTCGCCGTTGCTGAGAAAAAGGCTGGGAAAAGATTTCTCTCACTGTCTGCGTCTCTTCATTCCTCTCTTTATTCTCACAAGCAATCAACTGCTCTTAATTATTTATATCTTGAAATGAATGAGATGGCTGGAGGGACTTAAAAAAAGACTGACGGACATGTTCGTCAGCCTTTGCGGTTTAGGAAAATTGCTTCATTCCTACCTACGTTCAGCGAGAGAGCGAAGCGGTATGAAGAACAACACCATAGAAACGAGTTAACTGCGGGAACATACTATATCAAACCTATGCACTATATCAAACTACACCATGTTCTTCAGCCATCCTATTTCACATCACCAGACTCACGTTGGAATGGCGCAGTTGATGATGCTCTGCACGAGTTCGCTGTAGGCCCTCGTCGTGCCAGTCGACAGAATTCTCACGTGGGCCCCCGTTATCGTAATCAGAGCAGCGATGAACCCGAAGATGACCCACAGCGCAGGCCTGATCATCTACAATAACTGTTTTTTTCCAATTATTTTTGTAATGTACACTGATTATTTACTAACTTTCTTTCCTGCTGATGTATCTATTAAATAAATAAGTTAAATAAATTACTAAGTTCTCTTTTACTTTTTGCTTTTTTCTACGGTTATTCTCCTACCAAATCACAGTTTCCGTTGCGCTTCTTTCTGCTTACTGGACGAACCTCCAACAGCCAAACGTTCTCATTGAGTTTATAGCGCAGACTGAGGGCGTACGTGTTGCGGTTGTTCCACCGGACCTTGTCGCTCAATCCTCCGAGGATCTTGTGATTCCGCGCGAACATAAGGTGAAACGCCTCAAAAATCAACATCACCGAAAAAAGGTCACCGAATTTCAAACAGAGGCATGTAGTTCAGTTATTTCTGAAGATATCGAAATGAAATTTGCAGGAGCCGTGTACTTCATGCTGAGCTAGCTCTCTGAAAAATTTGAAATTCACAGCTCGTTCTATTCTTGAGTTATTCATAACTGTTTGAAGGTCGCTGACCGGTCGCCGAGGGGGATTCATCGCGCGGCTCATTTACGTAGTGAGACAGCAGAGCATGGAAGAGAAACTATCTAATTCTATCAGGATCGCGCAGTACATATTTCAAACTAAAAAAAGAAAAAAGTCCTTCCTTTAATTACCTCGTAATCATTTCACCTGTTATTGCGCATTTTCGATAAAGCAAGATTATGTCTTTATCCATCCGATTATGAACCCCCGCCAAACCACCTATTATTGCTTGCTATTCTTGTTTCACATCAATGTTTTGTTGAGATGGAAAAGAAAAATGAATGAATGAATGAATGAATGAATGTCTAGTTGAAAGCTAGGACTACTCTGTCTGGTAAATATTTATAGACAGCCCGGTAGTTGGGAACAGTACATGAGAAAATATGAAGGTCGTTCACTATTTATTTGTAAGACTATTACTTCAGGGGCGACTATTGCAATCACTGTATCGAAAAGTATTTTTTCCAATAATAATATATATTATATAAATTCAAGAAAATCGTAGCATCTCACCGTTATGGATACAAAATGTGCGACAAGATTGACGGAATAGAACGTGTAGCCGTCTAGATTGCCTGAATAATAATTATTTAGCAGTTCCGCCACAACAAATGCATACATTCTGCGAAATTTTCCTAGCCGGCTGGGGATTATTTCTCAACCCGTTGCGGAAATTTCGTCCCCCCTAATGAATTCCTGGGGAAAATATACCACCAAGGTCACGTCGTGGGGATATTTCACTCTGTGTATCGGGAGACTAGTATGCCACTGCTGTCCATTGCACAAAGCGGCTACTTACTGTCATAATGATGATTACATTCTGCGTCAGGTCCGGTTTCCCGTTTTTGAAAAGCAAAGCGCACAGACCGACGTTCAAAAAGGCAAAGACGTGTGGTAGGTTTTTTTGGAACTTAAAAATTTGACTTTCCAAAGAAACTGCTTTTTGGGCAACTATCATTGATAAAATTGAAGGCTTTGCAACTAACTAAAAAGCGAAAAAACAACATTTTCAAAATATTATGTAAGTACCAGATGTGGTCAGGTAGCTGAGGGTGGCGGCGCACACTGTGGCCGGCACCCTCAGTCTGCCCTTTGTCCGGCACTACTACTGCCGGACAAAGGGCACGTCGTTGGACCAACTCGTAGTCCACAATGAACAGCGTCGCGAAGATCCTGCAGGAGGCGAGGGACTTGTTTTTTCTCATCTTAGTCTTTTCTAAGTATAATGCTTACACTCTCAAATTTCCCTAGTTTTTTTGCTGTTTTTTTCACAGATTTTATATTTTTTTAGACATTTTTGTCAGCAAATTTTTGTTTTCCGAGCACAGTCCGTCTGCATAGCTTTCCAAACAAAGTATTAGCATTTTTAAACCGAATGAACAACGATAGAAAAAGCAGGAAGCATCTTAGGAAGACTCCGTAAATGTTGATAAATGCAGTAAAATATAAATCAGGTTACCTTTCTTAAAATAAAATAAGGTTACCTTTCTGATACAACCACAGGCATGAAGATGAGTGCAATGAAGTTGCTCGCAACTCGAACACCGATCCAGAACGAAAGTGCGAAATGATCGTTCTCTGAGGGGCGCAGGGTAGATTAAATGAACATGTTCGCGGAAACTGCTTAATTTTCCCGTCTTTTTTTACACATATTTTACATTTTTGGCATTTTACAGCATTCCTAGCGTTCGATTAGTGAATGGCTGTGTGCGCTGTGATTTATCGTCACCGCGGCCGCAAAAAATAACCAAAAATCACCAATTTAAAAGCTTAAGCTCCTCCCCACCAATCCAAAGAGCTGCCAAAATTTGGTGAAGATTCATTCAGCCGTAGATTAGTAAATTCAAAATTAGCTGCCAATTCGCTATTAGACACTTCCCTTTTCGGTGGGAATGCTGTGATTTTTGTCCCACGAGTTTGGGGTAATTCAATTAAACTTACTCATGCTGTTCAGCAAATCATTTTTAAGTAGAAACACTCAGAAACAGAACATAAATTGTAAAATTAACGAGCTTGACTACAGTTCCGGTTGAGACTTCTCTAGTTCAGCTTCATAACCTTTCTCGTCCTACGTTTTCCAGAGAAAAATACACACCTCGAAAGTAAACAAGTTTCGCTTCGTAGGGTATGATGAAAAGGCGTGAAAACAGGCTTGAGAGAGTTCCGAAGAATATAAACGCAACGGCCGTCATTAGATTGAAGTGGGCCACCTGCAAGGAAGAACCAATGGAATAAATTTTGCGGATGCCGGATTCTCCCGATTCTCTCCCGCTCTCCCGATCCCGATTTTAACAACACTACTACGAAATAGGAGGACGTGCAAATTTTTTACAAAAAAATTCGGAGCGTTAGGCATCAAAGTTTTATTTCACCACGTCTTTTCGTACCCGCAGTTTGTATGCGTAGTAAACGAAGAAGATGATTACGGGAAAACACAGCAGGCTCATTCCAATCTGAAACACTTCCCCGAACTATGTGTATTACTAGGTAGAATATAGGGCTATAGCACAATCTGTAGTGAAACAAAAGACACGTCAATTGGTTATTCCGAAGATCAGGACAGCAAGAATGTAAAACTTAGACAATTTTATCGAATTTTGGAATCAATGCAACGAACGGGCCGGTTTACTCCACAATACTACAATGCTATTGAATAAAAAGTTCCGTTAATATAAGTAATTTCTACTTCGTCTTGACTCTCTTCATGAAGCTTTAATATAAAAGGTAGGAGTCGAAAAAATAGAAAATAGGAATGAAACAACTCACGGATCATTTTCCTCAGTCATACCTCTATCGTGACTAGCGCATGGTAGATAAATCGATAGTCCTCAATGTAATCAATTTGAACGAAATGCAGAAGGCTCATCTGAATAGCATTAAGAAAAATGATGATCATATCCTCATTGTCAAGAGATATACCAGGTAAAATTCGAAATGAAATAATTCTGAGGACATTCTTTAATCATACAAATATTCGGAACTTTTCTAGTTTGACAAGTAGCTAAGCTTTTCGAGAAGAGCTGAGATGTTTCACTAGGAAACGTGTTATGCTGCAATCAAGAAAAACGATGCGAAAAATGCGAAACATCATTCCAGCATTTAGTAATACACTCGCATATTTTCAGCAGTTCAGCAGCTGACTCATGCGACCAAGGCATGAAAGTACATTCTTTGTCTGCGGTTCTTCATTACTATCTCATGTCTCGGTTCGTTCCTAATTATGAAAAGCAGAAAAGAACAGTTGCTAAGGCTATATTTATCTATTTATTTATCGAATACGCATGTTGCGTGCGGTCGTTGGGGGGGCGGGGTAAAGAAGGAGCAATCAAGGCATACTTTCATCAGCCGAATGAAAGTTGATGATTTATCCTGTTTTATCAGACTACAGAACTCTGTATATTGCATTACATTGCCTTTTTGCACATTTCATTCACATCACGTGCAGTTCGTATAGCAAATGAGTGTTGTCTAAGATTGCTTTTCGCAATTGGAACATGAATTTGGAATTGACTGCCTCTGGTTCGACGAGCGCGAAATTCGAACAATTGGCTGGCATTTATTCCAATATCAAACGCGCCAAACATGATTCTATATGCAATTTTTAGATCACGCACTTTCCTTCTATATTTGAGACTCGCGATGTTTAATCTACGATTTCGTTCCGTCGATGACGGTCTTTCGTCAAATGGAATACCAAACCCTCTTTGAAAGATTAGCCTAGTTACCTTGTTTTGGACTTTCTCTAAGCGCTCTATATCTGCGTTCCTTGGAGGACTAAAGACAGACGAACCGGATTCAAGAATTGGGCGAATGTATG
>LS915203.1:224781-249910 GCA_900490955.1 Micoletzkya japonica
CTAGAGATTTGGTCCAACTATCTAGAACACCCAACATTTGAGTTTCACATGATCTGAATTGTCTAAAACCAAACTGTTCAGCTGGGAAAATGTTATACCGTGTGCAATCCAATATGATCTTATGAGCAATACATTTTTCGAATACTCGTGAAAAGAAGGAGGTTATGCTAACTGGGCGGTAATTCAAAGGATCGCTGAATGATTATTGACTGTTATGAAGGGAGATCAAAGGAGGCGATGCCACTGGCAAGCAAAGGCCCTTCCTCTCACCTCCGAGAGGGAGACTCACCCCCCCCCCCTCTTCCCCTCCCGAGGGAGGATGACTCAATCTCTTGCATTACACGCACTTTCGGCTTATGTTCTTGTATGTCGTTCTCTGTATGATATCTCATTATCATTGCTACCATAAATTTTAGATATTTTATGAGGGAACGACCGATCTGTGAAGTCGGCGAGTGAGAAGACGACATTACATTTGGAAGAGGACAAATCGCACAAAATAAGAAGACGGGATTCTAGGTATCTCTTCCTTCTACCATCAGGTTATTTCTTCCAGATTCATTTGGTTCCTTTTTCCCTAAGGGTTTTATTCATACTTGTTGAGTAACGATATCTGGAAACTCATTATTATTTGATCAAACTGCTCAAAATCAACGTGAAGAGTGAGTTCTGCTATTTTCTCCTAGAACCGAAATTCGTCATTCTATCACACTAAGATATCGTTGCTCGAACACTGCTTTGTTGTCACAGGCTTCTCGTGTCGGTGAAATATAGTCTAAAGATTTTTATTCCGCACCTCGTTCAGTTATATTTCACAATCTTTATTATGTGCGTTCACGGTTACTCCACTTGTGTAATGATAAATTTTATGCCGAATAATAGAGCGTGGAAAATATAGAAACTTCATTGTATTTTTCTGGTATGAATGAATAGTGGTGCAGGACAAAGGGACGAAACCTGGAATAATAGGAAATTCAAAAATTTGTGGAAAGGGGAATAATTGCGGAAGTTCTTTCTTGAGATTGGTTTTGTTGGCAGTTTGCAGCTCAGATGGAGGATGTGCTGTAGATCGTAGACGGCCCTGTCGTGCAGATACGAAACATCTTTAAACAATGAGATAAAAAGCAAAGATTGTTCTCCTTTTCTTCTCTTTTTGCATCCTGGAGCACATACGACGGACGGGTGAAATCGAGAGAATGAAACGTTGGACGTTCTGAAAATTTTCTTTTTTTTTGTTCTTTGTATACCTTGAAGAGAGACGAGCTGCGGAGACATTCATGCAAGACATCGGAAATGTCGAGATGTTGTGGGCAAATCTTCGCATAGGAGATCCTGAAAAAGTACACTAGATATTGAAAAAAGAGCGCGAAACAAAGAGAAACAAACAGGACAACCAAGCCAAGACATCACAAATGACTGTTGAAAGATCAGAGAAAAGGGAGGGAATAGGGGAAGAATGAAGGAATCGGGCGAGAAGGAACCTCCTTCCTTCCCTAGATCAATAGCACAATTACCGTGCACAAAATTTGGTCAGATACGTGATCTGCAACCCTTTTTCGGAGGATATCTCACGAATTTCGAAAAATTATGCAAAAATGTTTTGTATGTGTGATTTATTGGCCTATGCGAGGTGTATGACATGGATATCTGTGACACTTTAGGTTCCCTTTAAGAGGGACTCGATTGCAGAACTGTACTCGAAACCTCCTTTGCTTTGCATGCATCGGTTCACTGCGATGGCATGCTGGTCTTTGAGATAGGTGGAACTGATTTCATATCATTTTACAAAAAAACGGGGTTTACATACTGCCAAAGGCCTCTGATTCTCTCCCTTTTGGTCACTCTCTCGCCAGACTTTTAGAACGATATTTAAAACGAAATTACCCAGCATTGGCTCTTTTATCCCAAACGAGTAGTGTAATTTCAATTTTTCCCCAGCAATTACATGTACATTTTAGTTGTTCTGTCTTCACAATTATCACGATTCTCTGTCGCTAATAATTCGACTATAGGTAGTCTATAGCTTTTGCGCGAGTCCAAGCCGAAACTTTGCCAATCCTTTTATTGTCTTTTCTGAAACCTCGCTGGAGTTCGTAGTTTCTGCTGGCCAACACATTGCTAGCAAACAGCCTGCGTATGTTCGTCTGTCCATGTGTGTCTGTGAGTATCAGAACAGCCAGAGAACCCGAGAGAGAAGAGGAAAGAAGAGAGGAGGGGGGGAAGAAAGTGAGAGAGTAGAGGGAAGTCAGGGGGAAGGGCACAGAGTGCGAAACAGCGCGTTTACGAAGCGCGCGCTTTCTTATTCAGTTCAGTTTTACAACTTTTATCAGGACTAGCAGTGGATGGGGATCCAAGGGAGGGGGCTTTGATATAGATGGGAGAGGTTAAAAACTTCGAATCTTCTTCAAAAACCCACTCAGTCCGAGTTGCCGTAGAATCTTGAGTAGTTCTCTCGATCCTCGTTTGGAGCTACTCCCCCCGTGCTCCAAGTCTTCAGGGGGGAGGATCCATCCTCTTTTCCGCGATTGAATAGACGTGGGGCACTCAGATGGCAGACGAAATGGAGAGCCGACCGCGTGCGAGGGGAACAGAGAGAATGAATTGTTCGCTTTCTTATGTCGGCACGAATTATCATCGTTACATGCAATCAAGTCCCCGGTTTCTTTGCTCTATATAGACTCGTAGATAGCTTCTACTTCTTCGTTTGCTTGCTATTTTGAATGCCTGAGTTGCCTCAGATCGATGGCGCCCTCCTCCGTTCTGGTTACTGGTGGCACTCGGGGCATCGGCCTGGGGTTCGTCCGGCACTTCCTCAACCTCAAGGACGTCCGCCACGTCCTGGCCACCGCCCGCGATCCCGACTCGGCTACGGTACGCGTCGGGTTACGGTAGCGCTTCAGTTTGCGATAGCTCTTGATTCGCTCCGACTATATACTAGTGTTCAGGATAAACCTCGGCAAAGCACCAGATTGACGGTCAAAGCATCAATGAATGCACTAATGAGCTGGTGCATTGAGAGTCGAGTCTCATCATTTCGTCAATCTTTTTTGCGGTCGCCCTTCTAATCACTTTGAGTTTTCCCGAGGACTCTTCCACTAAACCAATTATTGACCACAATCCTTGTCTATCTTCTCTCTCCACCCGCATAATTTAAATATCCTTGTTGGTCGAAGAGAGGAACTGTTGCTTTGCGGATCAGAGTCATGATTGAATTAGTGCTTTGTTCAATGCATTGCGGATGCGGAGCATCATTCTTTTCGTCTCGTTGTTTTGAGGGGCGATTTTTTCGGCGACCGAAAAAATATTTTTTTCGAAAAATAATGCTACTAGATATATACTATATCTGCGCACTGAGTGGTCTATGCAGACATTCGTGGACATATTTTAAAATAAAAAGATAGATAACAGAGAAAAGAGATTGAGTGGCCAGCTGGTTAGAAGGAGTAAAATGGAGCAAGAAAATGATGACGCGATGCTTTGGACTTCGTTTTTTCAGTTAGTATGGTGTTATTTCTGAATCTCGTTCTGCGTCTGCACGTAGTCAAGATGGATGTGCAGAGCGACGAGAGCATTTTGCAGGCCGCGAAGGAGGTAACAATGCGCACTGTGGTCGCTGATATTTCTTGAAAATTGTTTTCTAATAGAATTTTAATTTATTATAGCTCTGCATAAGGATTGTCTTGCACAGAGCTCTATATTAGAAAAAAATATGTAGTATGGTAGGCGAATTTTCCCTAACTGACCGGAGAACGATCGCAAACCGTCACATGGCGGGAACTTGTTTCCAGTCGGCTAGGTAATTTTCGCTGACTGTAGAATATCGTAATCTGGCAGGTTGCCAAGATCCTCGGAAACGAGGGCCTCACGCTGCTCATCAACAACTCGGGCGTCTTCGAGACGTAAGATCGTTGGTCTTTGGTCTTTTATTTTGATCTTTGCCCTTGATTCTTGATCTTTGATCTCTCCAGAGTCGAGATCGACAGTCCGCCGGATCGCAAGAAGATTCTGAACTGCCTAGACGTCAACGTCGCTGGTCCGATCGTAGTGTCGCAGGTTGGATGAAATAGTCTCTTTTTTCGGCTTTTCTTATGATGCGAAAAACAACACAGAGTAGATACAGCATTCTTGAAACAGTGTTCACAGCATTCCAAACGTTCTGATAGCGAATAGCGGTTTCCGCGCATAGGATCCAATCATGTGGGCGAACCAGTGAATGGAAAATTATGAATTTGAATACTTAAGCTCGTCACTATGAATTCAAGAAGCCCTGAAAATTTGGCACAGTTTTGTTTATCCATTCATGAGAAAATTCAAATTTAGTGGTCAATTCGCTATTAGACACATTCTTCACCGGGCGGAATGGTGTGTGTTCAGCTACGCAGCTATCTAAGGCCTTTTGGGGCCAAGTAAATCTTTTCTAACTTCTCCAATAGCATACCGTTGAGGTGTTCTTGCCACTGCTCCGCAAGGCCTCTTCTGCCCACTCTTCCCTGCCCGTGGGTATCGATCGTGCGGCCATCGTCAACATCTCCAGTGGGGCCGGCTCGATCTCGGACAACGGACGGGGCGGAATGGTCGTGTACCGGGCGAGCAAGGTATAGTGGATTAAAAAGAACCGTCGCAAAATCATTCCGAATATAAGGCGAGAGAGTGTGCAAAAGTGAGAGAACTAGACTCATTTTGGAACGGAAGAAACTGACGGATCGGCTTATTCCACCATATTCTCGTTGAAATATAACAGATTGAGCTTCCAAGCAATGTGTTGAGCATAGCCGTCTCTTCCACTGAAGGCGCTGCACTAATCAGAACCTGCAATAAACGTGCCTTTAGCCAAGCTCCGCCCACATTGGTCTTTGATCTCTGCGGGACTACTCCCTTTTCGCTCTTGCAGTCCGCTCTGAACTCACTCTCGAAGACCTTCGCCCTGCACACGATCGAGGACGACATTCTTACTGTCGCCATTCTTCCGGGATACGTAGTGACGAGGATGACGGACGGGAAGGGAGAGCTGACGGTGAGCGGAGATATGGTTGAGGAAAATGTTCCGTCAGTGGTCTCATCCTTACTTTCGACGAGAGAGCGAAGCGGTATGAAGAGAGTCCAGACATAGTAGGAATGAGTTTACTGACGGAACTTTTTCGTCAATCATTATAAGCTATAGAGATTATAAGGCTGGATGAGGGAATCGAAGAGGAACGAATGAATGAGAGGAACTTGATTGGGGAGCGGAGCTCGATTGCAGAACCCATAACAATATAGACCCTGTAGAATGATTTTTTCTGGAATTACTCGGGCTAATAATTAGAGATTTTCACGCGCAATTTTAATTAAAATGCATTGTAAGGTGGCATGCATCTGTGAAAGAGGCGCTCTGTGACTTCAATGAGCTTTTGTTTGAGAAATGGCTTGAGGTGGAGCAGTCGGTCGGTCTCATGACCAAGGCCTTGGAGTCGTTCGGCAGGGAGCAAAACGGAGGCTTCTTTGGCAAGGATGGAAAGCCCTTCCCGCTTTGAGTGCACTCTTTTATGTGATAAGCACATATTCCGTAACCTGTCGTGATAAAGTGATCTCGGCCAAAAAGTATCCCAACAATGCAACCGACAGGCATGAAAGCTGTAGAAAGTCAGTGTTCCAGTTTCAGTTATAGTGGATTAAAAAGATCCGTCGGAAAATCATTCCGAATATAAGGCGAAAGAGTGTGCAAAAGAGAGAGAATTAGACTCATTTTGGAATGAAAGAAACTGACGGACCGGTTTATTTCACTATATATCCCTTTATCAGGACAATCTGCGGATTAGGGTCCAAGAAGGGTTATTTGATATAGATAGGAGAGGTAAGATCTTCTTCAATAACCCTTCAAAATCTTGAGCTGCCCGTTGATTAGTAAAAAAAAGTGTTACAGTAAGAAACAAATTTTACAAGAGCATATAGTTTATGCATCTGTCTGACAATGAGCCATGATAAGGGCAGTAGAAATCGAACATTACACAGGTAGATTAGGCGAGGTTATTGTCAATGGAAGACAATGGGAGAAAACAATGCACAGCAGACACTGAGAGCTTCCCGAAAGGAAGCAGGCAAGAAAACGCACAAAAAATTTCACAGGCAATAACAATGGAAACACGCGGGTTTCGGCTACTGTATCTTCAAAACAGATCAATAATACTTCTCTTTTGAGCATATCATGGTAATGGTTCACGGGACAGTAAAAAGTCTAAAAGGGCACAAAAAGGAAAAAAACCTAGGCAGCATCTACGTCAAGAACGCTATTGCTTAATTTTTTTTCTAAATATTACTATTGCAACGCTTCTACGGCACTCCGATAAGGAAAACTTTCCGTAAAAGTTTCCATCTTGTATAAAGTTATATCGCAAAACGTACGGAAAAAATTTACTCAGCCTAGTCAACTTCCGGTCAGTTCCAGCTTCATCTCCGCGGCTGCATTTCCTGGTAGGCGGTCGCTTGGAAGTCGGTCGCCGACTTGACCATCTCCTCGTCGTTGTCACTGGTAGCCAACACTGCGAGGTAGCCGATGTACGCCTTGGCGATCCTGGACGGTTACTGTATTCAGGGGGGGGCACTGCTAATTCGGAGTCATGCACTTTACTAGTCAATTTATCTACCCGATATACCGTAGAAAAATTTAATTATTAATTAAAACTTCCCAACAAACTTCATTGTGCGATCGGAAGTGCCGAAATGTTTTAATATATTTTAAAAATATAATATTTTTTTCTGCCCAACCTGAGGATGGTGAGCTTGGACAGGCGCAGGTCCTCTACGGGGAGCAGCTCCCGCAGCCGCTCGAACTGCGCTCCGAGGTTCTGGACACGTGAACGTTCGCGAGCGTTCGCCTCGTACCTCAAACCCGACCGGGTTTGGAAAAAAAATTTCAATTTAAAAAAAATCTTTTCGTTTTCCTAATTCCGTTAGAAAAAATAGAGCTCTTTAGAATTGAGCAACATGTAGAGGTCAACAGCAAGTCGGCTCAGTTTACTTACGTTCAAAAAGCATGGACAATGCACACTACAGTAATCGAGGAAGAAATTTGTATCTCTTTACCGTCTCTCATCGCCGATCACTCCACTTCGCGATGCGCGCCGTTCTTCCGCGGATTTCTTCGCGACCGGCGCGTTGTCGGCGACCTGACCAACGGGTTTTCCGTTTCTCGTAAAGTTACTAGCTCAAAACGTTCCCGGTCACTATCTAAATTACCTTATCTCTAGCGGCGGCGAGGAAGTTGAGGTAGAGGTGCTGCGAGAGCAGCGCTAGCTGTATATGGAGTTGGAGATCGCCCGAGGGATGAACGGTAGGCGGGGAGAAGGGAGAAGGGACTGACTGGCTGGCCGTGCTGCAAATGAGCTTTTTAAAGTGTTACTTAGCTCTCAATTTATTTTGGTTTTCCTTCATTTTGTTTTCTTTTTTTTAAATTTTTTTGTTATGGGTAGGTACATCTATTGTATCGCCTTTCGAGCTTTTTGTTACAGTGAATAGCGCATTATTTTGCATGGAATTGATTGACTCATCAGACAGATCTTGTACAGCTGCGACATTTTGTGCACGGCAGGTGGAAATGGATAGCCTGATCTTGTATATTTATAAAGATTTCGAAGCATTTTATGGTTTTAGGACACGAAGCATACGAAAGTATTGCTAAGAACTGCTCACCTCGCACATTCGGGGTAGTCGTTCTTCTTCTTGAGCGACAGATCGAGCGGCAGTGCCTCCTTCAGTTGACGCTTCTTGAAGGGAAGCACCGAGCACATCTCTGAATATTATGCATTGCTTATTTAGTTTTTATCCATTATAGGTATTTCTCGCGCGCAACGAGATCAACTAAAACACAAACAGAAAGGAGAAGATATGAAAAAAATGAAACAAGGTGAATTAATGATGGCCCGGTTGTTAGGCAAAGTGCATCTTATGAAAGGAAAATAACCGCAGTATACAAGATCGGTCTAAGGCAATCCAGGCAGGTCACCAATATCTTAGCAAACGACGGTCTGACTGGTAACTGACAGACTCCCCTAACCCCCTCTAACCTCCCCTTATCCTTCCCTCCCATCTCTACTCTCCTCTACTCTCCTGTCTTACGTGTATACGCTGTCACGTGCCCCGAAGGTCACAGTGGGTGGCATCCATTAAATGAGATGAAAGCGGAGAGAATCGAGGAGGAACAGCCTATGCATTTCCACAATAAGCGACCTTGTCACAATGTTCTGACAACAGTCAAAATTTTAAGCGAACGAGATGTCGAAAAATAACCCTCATTTCGATAGGAACTCTCGCACGGAAAACACTGTATCCTAAGCTTTTTGGCTCGTTCGCTTAATTTTTAGAACCTGTGTTGTAAGAAAATCATGATCGCTAATTCCTGCATAATCAAGGCATCAATCAGTCATAGGTAGTATTAGAGGTTGAGAAGAGGTAGATAAATGGTAGATTAAAAGAGAATAGTAAAGAGGAGCGAAGTTTAGCAAAGCGGGAAAGGGGGAAAGTGGTCGGACAAGCAAGCATCTGTGCGAGTGCTTTTGGCAGTCCCCCCTTTTCCAGGTGGTTCTGGGGCTGGCAGCTACTGTGAGGGGAGAGGAGAGAGATGAGAGGGAAAGAGGGAGATGGAAGGTGGCTGGCTCCAGCTGCGACGGAATGCCCCAGCTGTAGGCCAGATGAGAAGGAGCGGAGCGAGATAGACATCGCGAGTAGGGGGGGCAGGGAGGGAGTGGTGGTATGTAGGGGAGGAATAGGGGGGAGGGGGAGTAGGGGAGTAGTTGTTCTAACTGGGTGGACACATCTCATTGTCAGGAAACTGCAAGACAGATCCCTACTTCCGCGCGAAGTGTATTACAACGCCATTGAGTTTGGCATACTTGTAGCATGTTTCAAATATTTATAAAATTCGCAGACATTCATTATTTGCATGGAAATGATAATATTTTTGGAAAGAGGTCCGAGACGACCTATAAGGGAGAGGCAGTTTTTATGATAACAATTCAATAACTTTATCTGCACATCAGAAGGAAATGCGACAAAAAAAAACCAGAATGGGCGAAGGAGAGGAACACGAAAAACGAGAGGACGATGTTATTATTCATTCATTCATTCATTTATCCACAAAGACCTGGAGAGAGAGCGAGGAAACATGCAACAAGAATAATTGGATAGTTCAATAGGGTAAGAGAACTATACAAGTAGTTCAATTCAATTAATTATCTATGAAAGAAGAGACAAATTTTTTGAAACATAAGGGGGGACAGGTTAAAGCAAGAGTCAGGAAGATTATTCCAGATTATTAAATTACGATAAGAGAAGGACTGTCTAAAACGATTAGTTCTAACAAGAGGAATATATAACTTGAATCTATGTCCACGAATAACATTATTTTGGCTAAAAGACGGGAAGAGGTTCTTCGGAACAAGAGTTCCCCAACAAAGATCTGTTTCAGGTCCTCTATTGTTTATCTCATATACTGCGGAGATATCCGAGTTATATCTATGTCAGTCAGTTGATGCTTGGAATATAAGCAAGCTCTCAGCTCCACATGTTGTGCAGTTCGTCGAAGTATATTGTGGCCGCGTTATCGAGCTCATTCCGCCTGCAAGGGCAAGAACCACATCTTCCATATATGCGTGCACATTATACAAGTTCTATCGGAGGTGCCCAATACTACGCAAATGATTGCGAACTGCTTGCGACAAGTGCAAGCCTTGATCTATCATAAATCGAGAAATGAGGACAACTATTAGTTTAGAAGGATTCTACTGCAAATGACACTTTCAAGGCGTACTTCATTGAGAATATTTTATTAACTGTAGCACGTAGCCCCCCCCCCCTCCCCCCGACCTCTTCCGGCTGGCGGCCTGTTCGTCCGTGTAGGCGATCTTGCGCTTCCTGCGCGCGCAGAGCATCCGCGCAATCTCCGCCCTCCACGCGTGCTGGCTGGCCAAGCACACGACCGCTTGCACGACGCCATTGCTTAAAGAGGGGACGAGTATGCATTTCTACCAGATCCTGCTCGAATTGATTACATCGTTTCTCGTTTATCCTTGGAAAACAAGACAAAAAGCCGATCAGAGCAGCTTGGATCAGCATAGCAGCGTTTCTAGATTGCTCCTTCTAGATCCAACTTTGCTCTCCTCATATATCTCCGCTCTTTCGTAGTAGGAAACAGGAATGCGACGAGTGACGGTTGTTGCCTTTTCCCTCAACCGTGCTTACATCGACGTGCTGGCATTGTAGATGGTAAAGAGGAGGGCGGAGGTGGACGGCGTTCCGGCCAACCGAGCGACTGCAATGAAGACGTTCCCGGACAGGATCATGTAGCAGTTGGCGATGGTGAAGCTGTGCACGAACTGAACACGATTACTGCATAGTCAGGGCTTTTCGTGGTGGGAGCCGTTGCACTCCATTTGAGTGCTATTTGAGATTTGATTTCAGTGCATTTCACAGTGTTCTGGCAACAGTGAAAATGTTAAGCGAACGAGATGCCGAAAAATAACCCTGATTTCGGTGGCAACTCTCGCACGGAAAACACCGTATCCTAAGCATTTTGGCTCGTTCGCTTAACATTTAGAAAACTGTGATTTGAGTTTTATCCAGTTTTCAACACGCGTTTTATACAGTTATATACGCTTCGGCAAATCATGATGTACCTAACCATGCAAAATAGGCAAACAGATAACCGAAATGAACCAATGACTGGTTCTCTAGTTTACCGATTCTTAGTCACGTTTTCAAACCCGATTCTCCGCTCCCCCCACACCCACCTTTAATGCGCGTTCGTTCTCCACTAGTTGGTACTTGATGCTCAGCGAGTATTTTTGCGGAGAACGAAATTTGTGCAGCCTGTGGAGGCGTCTTTTATTGATGTAGTAGAGTAAAATTGAGATCTGAAAACTGGAAATTTACAATTCAAGTAATATATTATAGGTAGTAGATTCTAACTAGTATCTAGATAGACCTTGAGAAACCTACAAAAGTGCAGACGAGGCTGAGAGTTATCTTTATCGCCAACGGCACCAGCGGGTCCAGCGCATACGGAACTGAAATTTACAATGCCTAAAAGTATCTCTTGAATGAAACGAACAATTTTCGGCTATGACATAATAATTCCCTCGCTGACAGGAGAACTATTGGGGAAGGGGTAGTATTTGAAGGGCTCACAGACGGTGTCTCTATCTCGGTCTATTCTCGCACGTTTTGGGACAATATCATTGGTCGTCGTTTGCCGAACTCGGTTCCTGCTTACAGAAGGTGAGCTGGATTCCTCTGAGAACGGCGACAACGACGAGGGAAACGATGGCCACTTTGACCCCGTCCATCGGACGTCGCTCGTAGTCCTTGATGTAGAGGATGGCGACGACCCGCTCGACCAGCTGCAATCCTTACAAGGAGATGCCGCGAACACTCCGTAAGTTTATGAGAAACGACTCTAACAGCTTTTAAGGGATCATTCTTTAAAATCAAAATCCGTTTTCAGAATCTGCTATCCTTTATGCTAAACCCTTTATCGAAAGAAAATCGCTATCCAAGTTGTGAACTTGTAGCTGAAAGTCTGACCTGGTCACGAAGTAAAGCAGCCAGGTTATCGGATGAATGTTGTTTTTCGTTTTATTGAGCTCACAGAACAATATTATGGTCATTTTATGGAAAATTTGAGCATTTGAGCACTTTTTAGTGAAAAAGGGTGCGATTTCAAGCTAATATTCCACAACTTGGGTAGCGATTTTCGCTCGATAGAGGGTTTAGTAGCAGATTCTGAAAACGGATTTTGACTTTGCTTAGTGGTCCCCTAAAAGCTGTTAAGGTCATTTCTCATAAATTTACGGAGTGTTCGCGGCATCTCCTTGTTAGAGATCAGCCTCGCATTTAATCTGACGAGTCGAAATTAAGGTGACCTCCGTCGGGAGAGTGTGCAGGAATGAAAGATTTCACGGGGAGGTCACTGTTAATTATTCTTAATTAATGATCAGATTAAACGCGCTGCAGCCCCGCGCCTTTCTTCATGCATTCATTTATCCACACTTATAGTTCTACATATTGATCAAAAGCCTACCAAAATGATTAAAAGATCGTCTTTACCGTTAGTTACATAAAGAGGAATTGCATAAAAGATGCACGAATAAACTTATCATTAAAGAGAACTCGATTGCACATGTTTACCAATCAATGAGTAATCGCTCACAAAGGCCAGAATCATCGAATCGGGTGTCTGCGCGACCGAAATGCGAACAAAAGAGATAGCCACGACAGCGACGTCCACCACGTTGTTCAATGACCCTATAAAAATATAAATTTCAAGAAAAAATTAAAAAGGTAATTCCGAATGTCCAGCGGGACAAACTGCCGGACTATCTATTTTCAGCTTATTTCATATGTTTCGCTGCAATTCTTTTTCATTTCAAATTTTAGGCGATAGAACTAGGTACCTACGATTGTAGTCGTACCGAGAAATGACATTAGCGCAGACATTCAACGTAAGATGTAGTATGTGGTTCGGAAAAAGGTGGGAAATATAAAAAAAAGACCTGTCATATGGAAAACATCGACTTCGACGAGGAACATGAATACTCGTGAAAGGACGAAAACGGGCATGGCGACGAGGAAGATGTACATGATGTAGAGGAGATTGCGGTGGAATGAGATCTTTATAATAATGATAATAATAATAATAATAATAATAATAATAATAATAATAATAATAATAATAATAATAAGTTTCTGATTTTCTGAAATGATTTTCTGAGATGCGCATTTGTAGTATTGATCCGCGCAAGTTCACGACCCAGTGACACTCCTCCACTCAATGTCTACAATTCACTGCATTTTGCATATGCTTACATGCTTGAGGAACTCATTGAGAATTACAGTGCACAGAAGAAGAATTGCCATTGCGAGCATTTCGATCACGGTGAGAGTGTAGAAGAGCGTACGGTGCAATCCAGGTTCTAAGGCCGACACGTTTATATTCGTTTGGACGGCACTGAAATGATGAGTCATCGCACCAGCCCTCATAACTTATTATACATAATACTTTATTTGCAATATGGCCAAACTAAATAGATTTTTTCTGCTTGATAGAATAGATCTGACAGATTTTACTGAGCCCGACTTACACACAGTGCGATGCACCACTGATGTTGTAGCAAACTATGCCCATGTGAGTGTACCGAGATTCACGTATGTGGAACTGAAACAAATGGCATAGCCCAGGGATAAGAGTAAATCTTAGCTGAAGAATCTGAGAATACGAAAAGCATAACGTATGATGATCTCTGGACAAACAAGGGAAAGTAAGTACAATAATATATCCCTTTGTCCACGACATCCTAGTCACATTGCGATGCCTTTGCGAGGCTACAATATTCGATATCTACCCACAAGTTGTACAGCACATTCCCGGAAGCCTTCTTGCACGAGTAAGCTACTAAGCAATACTTTTTACGCGAGTAAGCCACAATTTTACCGCGTAGCTTCTAGTATGATTTACCCAGCGGTGACTGTAGAGACGAATGAAGCGAAAGATAATGCAAAATTCGTTTATGACGTTTCCAGATCTCTTGTGTATTTACCTATTTGACGCATACTTTCGGTCAAACGCCTCAAGAATTATACCAAAGAAACTTCAGATAGATTATTCCATCTATCTCTCTGCACAGCATGTGTTTATTATAATAGCGAAATGAGTACAATTTTTAAATTTTCTCAAAAGCGTCAAAACCAATCTGCTCCAAATTTTAAAATTCTCATAGTGAAAAATTTTGAATTTGTCCACGGTGATGTATGCAGTGGTTCCTTACTGAATGGGCCGAATAACGTATGCCAAGTACGAAATTAGTCTCCGTCCTTCATTAGTCCATTATTCACTATCGTCTATGGGAAACAGTAGAGATCGGAATGACATAAATAGAATCCGTGTGCTTTGACATCATCATCATCATTTATTGCAATTTTTCAAAGAAAAACGCAGAAATACAAGAAAGAATAAAAGAGAACGAAAACATTGAAAACATAGGATACAAGAGAGAATTATTATGAATTGAAATGACTTAAAGGGACATGGAAGCGACAATTTTTTTGAAACCGAATATGGTAATTCTTGTAAATTATGTTTATTAGACGATAATAAAGATAATAGCGTTTGAAAAATATTTTTAATAAATTTCTGGAGCGAGAAATAATTATTTATTCCGGGAATACCTCGATGCCATTTGCCTCATTTCTATGCGCTAAACGCAGTAAGACTGCGCCTTGGCCGGGAAACGATTTTTAGGATATCTCGCGAAGTAGACATTTTTGTGCACTTTGGTTTTGCTTTTTATATTATTAAGGCGATAACCTTTCATATGAAAGCCAATCTTTTTTGGCTTCCATGTCCCTTTAAGTGGTGGAACTAGCATGTAATTTTGCGTAGTTAAAGGCTCTCGCGCTTCGCACAAAGAAGCTATTGGTTCTGTAATTCTGGCTTTTCGTAGAATATGCTAGCATGAAACCTGGTCCTCTGCATTTAGAAATTCTTATGTTGTAATGATGGCAAGTCTTATTTGATAGTCTAGTATTTCCATAAACAAAATTTAGAAGCATCTTGGAATCTATAATTTTTCTTCTATTTTGAAGAGTGTCAAGGTTTAATTCGGAATTTCTATCGTTATGCGATGGCATATTATTTACTGTTTTGCCAAAGCAACGTTGGAATAGCCGTCTAATGAAATAATTCTGCACCTTCTCAAGAGAAAGAATATCCCTTTTCTGATAAGGACTATAAACTGTTGTTCCGTACTCTAAAATTGGACGAACATAAATAGAATAGGCATTCAGAAGTACTTTTGGATTCTTAGTCCTTAGAGAACGAAGCAAGAGGTTGAGTGCGCGCTTTGCTTTGATAGTTATAATGCGCATGAAGGATGAAAATTTGAGTTCACCGTCTATTTGGAAACCTAAATCGCGCATTTCTGTTTTGGATTTGATAATGTTGCTGTTAATAGTGTATTAGCGCTTGGGGTTTGTCTTTCTAATATGTAAAACTGCACATTTCGTATCAGCCAAGGGCAATTGCCATTGAGTTGACCATTTCATTATAGTATCTATAGCGTTTTGTATGTTGACTCCTGTTGAGTTCTTTGCCAATCCAGTGTATACTTTTATGTCATCAGCATAGACTCGCGCGATAACGCCATTCAACTGAACTAGGGAGGAGATCTCTGCAGTGTAAGGAATAAACAGAAGAGGATCTATTACTGACCCCTGTGGAACTCCACTGATAGTTGGGTAAGGGTCGGAGAGAGAGTCACCTACGCGCCCTTGAAATGTTCTGTTTGAGAGGTAATTAGCTATCCATGCGATAATCTTTGCCGGAACTTTCAGACATTCGAGTTTATAAAGTAGCTTTTTATGTGAGACTCTATCAAAGGCTTTAGAAAAGTCGAAATAAACACATCGACTGGCTTAGAATCATTAAGAGACTTGGTCCAATATTCTACAGCATCTAGCATTTGAAGCTCTATTGATCGCTTACTTCTAAACCCATATTGCTCATCAGGGATTATCTTGTAAGTTTCACAAATTTCTATAAGATATCTGGATATCAGCTTTTTGAAAATACGACAAAAGAAAGATGTGATGCTAATCGGCCGGTAATTTAGAGGATCAGAATAGGGAGGCTGTTTCTTGATAGGTATTACGATAGAGTTTTTCCATAGAGAAGGTACCAGCGATTTTTCAAAAGAAAACTTGAAAATGTACTCAAAGGGAATCGGTAACGGTACTGCTTCTTTTTTGATAAAATGCATGTCTATGTTATCGGGTGTTCTACAGCATGATTTTTTCCATTTCTCAATTAGCTTGCATATTTCGTAGCACTCAAAGAAAGGGAGCGAAGGCAGCTTTACAGGTAATTGAGAGTGCGCAATGAAATTCGGTAGGGAGCCATCATCTACAGTATAGACAGTAAAGAATGAATTAGCAAGAAAATTAGCTTTGTCTATGTCTAGAACAGAGAGCACACCGTGGCCATCGTGTAAACCTTCAACACCGCGTGGTTTTGAAATGCAAGCTTTTACATGGCGAAAGAAGCGAATTCTATTTTCACTCTCGATTATCTTCCTTGCTTGATTTATGTTTTAGCGCTTTAGTCTCAAACGAAATTTCTTGTTGATTTCAGTAAAGGCTTTCCAATCTTCAACTGTATTTGTGCAAGTGGCCTTTTGCCAAAGTTCAAATCACTTGCACTTCAGCCGAAGCAAATGTTTTGGAATACTTCCAAGAGTGAAGCTTACTTTTTCTATTGGGACAAATAGTTCGATGCATTTCTCTAGTGTTTCAAGCAGAATAGTGTACATTATGTCAATGTTGGAGATAGTAGAAAACACGGTTTGCCAATCTACATGAGCTAATTGGGCATTTATTAGAGAATAATCAGCCTTATGAAAGTTCTTTCTAGTGCAGAAGATAGGAAAAGTATGCTCACGATTGATGCAGAATTCCACCGCGCTATGATCAGATACAGAGAAAGGAGTTGTACCAATGACGTCAGAGATAAGGCCATCATGATTAGAAAATAATAAATCCAAGTAATTTAGGCCACGTGTTGGTGCCGATTTCACATTGCTTACTTCTTTTTGACAGATCATCACAAAGAACCGACTACTATAACTCGCTCACGGAGAAGTTTAAATTTTAAAAAAAATAATATAAGAGGACCATTCAACTTCGTAATTCAATCCAATCCGTGATAGGATCCTGATGGACTAGACATCCAATTTTGCCTCAATTTATTTCTTCCGAATGGTACTTCCCTAAGGCGTACATCGCCTTGCTATCGTGCAATCCGCCTAAAATGCCTCAGGCATTGAACTGAGCAAGTGTATGCTCGAGTTCACGTGAACCAATGGCCTCCTTGCCCTCCTCCCCTTCCCCCCTCGTCCGTTCCTCCTATCTGGTTGTTCTGTTTGTCTGTCAGTACCTCTGTCCCCTCTCCTAGTCTCTTCACGTGTCATTACAATGATGCTCCTACCCCCCGTTGCCCGGGTAGCTTCTTCCCCCCTGTAATATGCCCTACTTCCCCTCTTCGACTCATTCTTATAGGACACGAATTATCGACGCAATTTCTACTTGGTCTGTGCTGTCACGAACAATTTTCTGAACCAAAACCGCCTCAAAATGATCTGATAGCAAATGTCTAGCAAGCTCCCCAAACCCAGATTTCGGCAGGGGCTCTCGTACGGAAAGAATTTTGAGGCCATTTAGTATTTTGAATTCTGTGCCCCCCTTGGATTACATATTTACGCATTCTCGTAGAACGCGTATTATTGACGAAAACGATCCGGTGCCAGGACTCGCGTCGCACTTCGCTTCCTCGTCGTGAACACGAACGACGGAATGCATGTATTGTGTGACCTACGAAAATGCATTTTTTTCAGTCTATTCCAGGAGTACAATTTTTTCGCGGATGCATTATCGCATGTGCAAGCTGGAGTTTCTGTAGCTTCTACTATCGTACAGTTTGTTCCCGGTACTAGGCACTCATCGAGTAGTGCAAATGTTCACAGATATCTATGATGGAGTAGTGCTTACTCCGTCTCTATTACCAGCCTTCCCCTATCTGCGCTCTAGCCGATCCCTTTCTATCTCCTCTTCTCTCTCCCCCTCTCAAGAGCAGTTCAACTTGTGCAGTTTGCGCTCCTCGACTGACGCATTAGCTCGATCTCGCAACCTTTCCGCTTTCCTTTATTTTTTGAGAACCTCCAGAAAATGCAATATCTGTGAACCACTCTGCACTGACAAATCCTACGTCAACTCCTCTAATAATTGCTCACTAGGTGCGTGAACTATATTATCTGTGCCTACAGTTACAGTTTTTACAGTTTTACAGTTTTACACCGTTTATCTGGGCTACCAGTGGAGGGGTATCCAATGCTGTGCCAAAACTGTGCCTACATATCCGCTAAATAGTGATGCTTCTTTCATAAGCAAAAATATGGTCAGCCCTCAAACGTTTACGTTGCTAGCAAACAATTTGTTAGAGTAGTTAAACGAGCCGGACCACGAGTTTCTGACCATATTGGCTCTTTACGTCATTCAGTAGATCTAATCATCCTAATCGGGTATTCCGAGTTTTGTGCGATTTCATGCACTCTCCGCGGAGTACCTAGTGAAGGTGCAAAGAGCAACGCGCTTTTCACAAAATCGGATATATTAGCCGACTGAGAAGATATACAGTCTGATTTATTGACAAAATGATTTTTACATTGTTCTGATCATTTTATTAAAAAGAACGATTGGAAAAGATGGGCGGAAAGGCCTAAATTGATATATTACAGGTTCCACGGGAGTTGTCCTCAAAAACGGAACGATTTAAAGGGACATGTAAGCGAGAAATTTTTTTTAACCGAATATGGCAATACTTGTAAAATATGTTTCTTAGACGATAATAAAGATAATAGCGTTTGAAAATTATTTTTATAAAATTTCTGCAGCTAGAAATAATTATTTGTTCCGAGGGTACCTCGATGCCATTTGCATCGTTACTATGCGCTAAACGCAGTAAGATTGCGCCTTGACTGGGAAAAGATTTTTAGGATATCTCGCGAAGTAGACATTTTTGTGCACTCCGGTTTTGATTTTTGTGCTATTTAGGCGATAAACTTTCATATGAAAGGCAATCTTTTTTGGCTTCCATGTCCCTTTAATACTTTCAATTGAAATAGCAAACTATTCCCGCTGATTACGCATTTCCAATTGACTCCTGACGTGTTACCATGGCAGAAATAAATAGAATTGCAAGAAAATTGGAGAGAGAGGTAGATCTGCGCGTGTATTTGCATAGACAGTTCGCAATCGTTTACGTACTTTTTGTCAACTTTCGTGGAACTTGTAATATCAGGGTAGCGCGGGAATTCAAATCCTACCGGACTCCTGGGCGGTAAAAAACACTTCCTCATTTCTCGACGAAATTGTGATTGTATCGATAGCCCGCACAGTCATTTATAGCATTGCGATTGACAATATTGCAGAGCTCCTCTCTCTTTCTCTACTATTTTTCCCGTCAATGTAGACGAAACTCGATTAGAAACTGCTTCCCCGCTCGTTCCATTCGATTATCATTTCGACTGATTGTGAGACCCGACTAACCAAATGCGGAGCAACGTAACAATAGAAAGAGGACAAGCTAATCTTGGTTTAAGCAACTAAAATAACGCGTTTCAAGCTAATAATCTGAAATTTACTAATTTCTATTGCTTTGCCATGACTTTCAGTTCCTGCTTTCATACTTTGTTCACTGCATCAATTATACATGCGTTTTCCCTCTAGCCCAGTCCATGCCTTCTTTTCGGGTTCTCATCTATACTTTTAATGTTTTGTCATTTTCGCGTGTCCTCAAGCTGCATTCTCCTACTATGATGTTTTTTGCAGATCTGAGTGTGTCGTATAATCTCTTTCCTCCGCTATCTGCACCTCATTCACACTGCTTCGCTTTCTCGCAAAAATAAGTACAGTAATAATGAACTGTTGTCAATCCATCCATCTTCTCTAAATATCTAATTATTGCCCATTCCAAACGTGTTTTCCCTTCGGTACACGCATGTGACCTGCTACAGCTGTGTCCAGTACAGTTAGACGGGTTGTTCCCGTCTCGCAATAATCCAATGCAATCGGTTGTTCTCGCGAGATCGCATCGATCGCTTTTCCTCAACTATCTATGCTTTTGTTGATTACCATCTCAAGCTCTCGGTTCCATCATTCCTTGTGTTCAAGTTGCTCTCTTGAAGCATTTTAGTAATGATTTTACTACTTATACCTTATATAACAGTATCCCATGAATATAGAGAGATATTGCGGGCAAAAAAAACATTTGAAACGTGGTTGAGGTTCGCACCCTTCCTGGTTTACATCTTCGACGGTGTTTACTAGCCCAGAATCTTGCGTATGAAGCAATCTGTGCTGCCTGATCCACGTTATTTTACTCCGGACTAGCCATATTTGCTTAACAGACGCTATCACTCAACTCTCGCCCCATTACGCGTACAACATAGATGAAATTTGGATATGCTTCATCCGTCACAACATAAAAGCTTTATTGTTTGGCGCTTTCCCCCTCTTTTCGGAGACTCTAATATGAGAATAAATACGCAATATTACCATACTACAATTTATCCCAAACGTCAGTTTTTTGTGCAGTCCCGATATTCAAATAGAACCCGTTTCATATAAGCTTGTGGCTTAGCGAAAATAAATGTCGTTATAAATTTCGCCCTCCCGGATCGTACGGTAACGCCTAACTTAATCGGGCTTTTAGCTGGATGAGTTTTTATCAGCTAAAAGCCATTGATGGATGACTGTTTCGTTTGTATAATATCTGCACTGGGAGAAAATTCCCTAGCGCACGAAACCATCGTGAGATTCCATAGGAATTGTAACATTGGTGCCGTATGGTGGGGAATTATTCCCTAGAGGGCTAGGGTATTTCTTCGCTCATTGTCAGTGTGTCACAACTAAGGGAGAACGTCCATAAGCACCCCCCCCCCTCTTTCCTATTGTATATATCTCGCTTGCGCTCACCCTATCTCGTCAGAAATAGAAATGAGAACAACAGACGGCAACATTTTTTTCTCAGTAGTATGTTCGGAAAGGTATTCAAGCTTTAAAAGGTAGCCTACATGAACACCTATGAATATTCATTAGCAGTCCAGTCATTAGTGTGCAAATTAGAAAAGGGGGAAAAGCTCATTAACCATCGCCTAAACTTCAACGAAACGCTCTCTTAATTTACAAAGGGAAGCGGGAGTGAGTTTCTTTTTCTCTCCCCTCCCCTCTTTCCCCTCTCCCCCCCCCTCTCCCTCTCCCTCTCCCTGCCCTCTCTCTATCGATCCTTCTGCTCTCTCGCTCTCTCCCTCCATTCTCATCTAGAGGACCCCGTTTTCTCTCCCCTCTTCCCCTGAGGGGCTTCTGAAACCCGGCAGCTGTATGCCACGTTTTGTTCGTAATATTGGCTTTATTATCACGTTCCTTCTGTGATATCTCAAATATGTCACGTCGACCACTTGTTCTATCCTTTCCTAGTTCACTTCTCTCTAGAATGAAGCCAATTTCCCCGCCTGCCCTTGTCCCCTCAACTCTGGTCCGTTGTCGTTTTCAGCTGTTGTTCTCTCCTGAGCTTCTGGTAATACCATCCCCCATCCCATCCTTGCTCTTTTGCTTCACTATATTATTATAATATAATACTACTATCGGATCTCATCACCTTTACATGCACATGCTACATGCACATGCTATCGTTGTGCGTTGTTTACATGCCAACACACAACGATAAACTACCATTATTTTATGCTGACCAACTTGAATCTATAATAATTTATAATAAGCGCTCCCTAAATAATGTTTTGCCCTCCTTATCCAAAAGTGCGCTCAAGAACTAAGGGGGGGGGGCTTCCAAGCTCCGAATAATCCGAACACCCTCCGAAGTACGCACTTCGCTTTCAAGATGGCCCCGTTCCCGTCTCGTTCGCATACTTTGTAGCATGTTGAAGCATGCTGGCCGAAATTAAATTCCTTCCCGTTTTCTTGTATTGCCGCTTTCCACAAAACGCACTCCCACTTGCATAGTTGCTCCTATGTTTCTGAATGCTGCAACACAGCATTCCAAGCGTTCTAATAGCGAATAGCGGTTTCCGCGTATAGGATCCGATCCTGTAGGCGAACCGATCAGCGAAAATTCATGAATTTAAAAACTTAAGTTTATCACTGCGATCTCACTAAGTTCTGAAAATTTGGTGCGGATAGGTTTATCCGTTCACGAGATAATTCAAAAAGAGTGGTCAATTCGCTATTAGACACATTACTCACCGGGCGGAACGCTGTGGCAACTGTCTTGGATACTACTACCTTTCCATATTCGAGCCCTAAATTAATCATTTTTCAAAGCTGTCTTTTCGGACGAGAGAGCGAAGCGGCATGAAAATAGCACGCACAGACGAAGCAGAAATGAGCGCTTAGAACGCTTACTGGCGAAGCAAATCGTTCATTACATTTTCTGGACAATAATGTTTCTCACCGTTTACGCATGCCAAACTGTTTCGTCGATGGTAATGGTTTGCCTTTTCCATTTCGAACCTTCTCTAGTCCTGACGCATACTCTCTGTAGAGATAGCCAGTGTCAACAGTACAAACGTTGAAGGGGCTTTTACGACGATGGCATACTTGACACATTGATACCGCGGTTAAGAGGGGTGAGAGGGGGGATGAGAAGAGATAGGAGGGGGGAGAGGGGGGAAGGTGTCGAGAGTAGTGGGACTTTGTCCCATCTCCCCTCCTCCCCCCATTTCATACACTCTTATCTATGACTAGTGTTCACTCACCTGTTCTTCTACTCTCTGTCCCCTGGTCTCTCTCCTCCCTCTCCTCCTCCTCTCCCCCCTCCTCTTTCTCTCTCCCTCTGTCATCGTTGGCATCACTTCAATTCGCTCGTTTCTATTTCTCTCTTCCCTCCATTCTTCTATCCTTCCTTGATTTTATCTACAAACGTTCGACCATTGCGCTTTGCACTGAACAGAGTGCCATACTTTATCGACAAGCCATTTGTGCCATTTAAAATTTCAATCAAATTAAATTTTGATGGCTAAGCTTCACCCTCACCCTTTATAAAACTAGTCATGGGCAGTTACAACATATTTTCATAGCATTTTTTTGACTTTAACAGCTTCTGAACAACCGTAAATTTAGACATCTCATGGACGGTGATTACCGTCATTTCTATGTTCTCATTGCGTAGTTGATTGTAAGCAAGGGTCCATAGCACTTTATCTTTCAGAGCCTACAATACGCTCGTGTAGCAATAGCAGTAGCCAAAACACAATCCCCTCAGGGCTTTTCCGTATTTTCTCTAAGCTTCACTCATCGGGCTTATCAGCGCTCCTGAAAATAATCGTGGAAACGACTTTTAAGTCATCTTATAAAAATCACCTCACCCTATTCCATTGCGCTGTTCTCGCCATCTTCCATCGTCTCTCATCATCTTCGCACTGTGTCGATATCTCATAAATACTGTTAAAAATAATAATAATATTATTATTAATAATAATAATAATTTTTAAAAAATGATTTTTAGCTCGGGTTCGGGCGCGAGATGCCGCCGCGATGTGCCCACACGCTGAGCAGCAGCAAGAAGGCCGAGCGAGTCGAGAGTCTCGTTACGTTCCTCAAGGCCGCCACCGAGGCACAGGTAAATGCGGTTGACGATTACTATTTAATGTATATTTAAAGTGTTCACGAGTTTATGGACATATTGACTCTTCATGTCATTCAGTAGATCTAATCATCCTGATCGGGTATTCCGAGTTTTATGCGATTTCATTCACCGCGGAGTAGTGACGGTGCAAAGAGCAACGCGCTTTTTACAAAATCGGATATATTAGCTTACTGAGATAGGATACTACTCTTAATTGTTGACAAAATGATTTTCTACGTTGTTCTGATCATTTTAGTAAAAAGAACTATCGGAAAAGATGGGCGGAAAGGCCTAAATTGATATATCAGGGTAGCGCGGGAATTCAAATCCTACCGTACTCGTGGGCCGGCTCCTTTAAATATATTTTAAATACTTAAGGAATACATAGATAGTAACGAAAGGGATGTTGTAAAATGCATTACAACATTCGTAGCACGGTCATTCTGAAGCTTTCAAATTAAGTGGGATAAATTGAAAAGGCGTTTGGCAATGTTTTTTAAAAAATTATTCCGAAGGCGTTGGGTAACCTTTTGAGGGTGCAATAAAAGTGGCATATTACACATAGAGAAATGCAATATGTGTCAGAAGGCGATATTTTGTGTGTATGTTCTTTCTCTCTGTTCGATGAACCATCACTTCACTTCTCAAGGAACAAGGGCGGAGAGTTGCTATAGGATACCCCATCCCCTAACCCTGTCCAGTCTGCCCTCAGGGTAGCTCCCCTTAGCTTCCCTTGGCGACCGCCACAGCTCAAGTGTCATAGTTATCTCTTCAATAGATAGTGAATTATTGAGTGCCCTTAGGAACTGTTCTGGAATG
Source organism: Micoletzkya japonica (assembly GCA_900490955.1). Taxonomy (NCBI): domain Eukaryota; kingdom Metazoa; phylum Nematoda; class Chromadorea; order Rhabditida; family Diplogasteridae; genus Micoletzkya; species Micoletzkya japonica. The sequence goes on from LS915203.1 coordinate 248,819, forward strand.
GGTTGATAATCGCTACCACTTTTCGATAAAAGGCTGAGATATCGATACTAGGCTTTACCAGGATCATTTCACGCATAAGTCGGAGTTGCAACAAAAAAGCTCCACAAACTGGTCTGTTTCGATGAGGTTACCGTAACCATTATCTAGCTCCGTTTGTTCCGGCCAGGTAGTGCTGGGTTTCTGAAATCAGCGAAATTCGAGCCCATGAATTTTGATGCTTCCTGGCTCCCGAGAGGTTCTAGAACGTATATCTAGAAAGAGAGTTAGTGCAAGGTACGCATGCATCGTTGTACTCCACCTAGATCTAGAAAACGCACACACACAAACATTTCCTCTCCCCACTCCCTCTTAGCTGCTATTACGCCCAGCCATCTTCATGGCCGGACATACAGACATACACGCAACTGCGACTAACCCATATCTAGTCTAGTGAACAAGTATACGTACTGATGCAGACACACACATACAGACATAAGACAGACAGACAGACTCCCATAGATATGCATCTCAGCGCTTATCGTCCATCGCGCCCCCCGTTGCATAACAAGAGTGCATACCGTAGCCAGCCGGGTGAACTATACACAGGTGAACGAAATGACACAATAGCTACTCCATGTCTTACACTAGTTAGTCGAGTAGCCTGTACAATTTATTCCGTCATTAAAGGGCCCCTCCAGGCAATATCTACCATATGCATTTTTTGACATCATTGGATAGCCCTCAATGTCCTGAATCTCATCCTCTCTCCCGTTTAGTTGAAACTTCGCCGTTGCTGAGAAAAAGCTGTGCAAAGATATCTCTCGCTGTCTGCGTCTCTTCATTCCTCTCTTGTCTCTCACAATCAATCAACCGCTCTTAATTGGTTATCTCTTGGAATGAATGAGATGGGTGGAGGGACCCTTTAAAGGGACACGGAAGTGATTTTCAAGTGAAGCTTATATGAAAGATTTTGTCGTAATTAGTACAAAACCAAAAGGAAAAATTATAAAAATTAATAGTATTCGAGAAATGATTTTTTGAAATTTCATCCAACGACGACGTTACTGTGTTTAGCGAAAGGAATTAAGCCAAAAGCGACATTCCTGTTAACGA
>LS926623.1:10916-42562 GCA_900490955.1 Micoletzkya japonica
TATCGATTTATTCTGCATGTTTGGGTGCTGCGTGCGTTCTTGCAGCTTCTTTTATGTTTTCTTTTTCAGTTCTTGCTCATTATTGAGTTTATGATCTTGCATCTGAAAACCGAGCTCTGATCAGACAAAATAATGCATCAAATGTGGTCTATTTCGTTCATGAGTGTGATGCTATCAAGAAATACTCAAATTGAAAAAAAGAAAACAAGAAATAACATGAAATTGCAACAAGAGACCGCTGTAGCCGCTTCAACAGTTTCGCGAAATTCCCGGGAAGAATAAATCGTTCCGCGCATAAATACTTCCGTGTTTTATCTAGAGGGCCTGGCATCGGGGGATCCCTGGACCGATTATATCTTCGTTTTTTCTCTACTATACCCTCCCCCTCCTTTTCCCTTCTTCTCTCAATTGACCACAGTGTTCATCTTTCGACTCTTCCCTTCCCTATTCCATTATTCCGAACCTTTCGGGGGGGGGGGGGGGGGTGAAGAGAGAAAGTACTACAGACAGAGGGTGCTACCAAGGGATCCCCTTCCCTCATACAAAGAGTGCATCACAACCTATGCAACACCCTAATAAAATCTACCGTACCCCATAGTATTCCTCTTCTACAGTAATGAGCCATTCCCCTTCCCCTCACCCAACCCCTCAACGAACCTCTATAAGTTCCATCGTGTTTCCCCTCGGGTCTATCCAATTCGACTCCACAAAAGAGTCCGTTCTTGCCATCGATTCCCCCTACATATCGCAGTGTTCCTTCTCCATTCCCAATGACTTCCACTCGACTTCCGATATCCGATGAAGACACGAGAGGAGCTTCTTCTGATGACGATGAGTGGTCTCCCTTCAATAGAGGGGTTATTGAGGGAAACGCGGCAAAAACTGTCGACTCAACTCTCTTCATTCCCTGTGACTATCGCGAGGAATGGAAAAGGACACTGAGAAGCCTAACGGCTCTTATAAAGAGACATAGCGCCCTTTTCACTTTTGGGTAGAAGGCAGGGGAAGAGAAAGAGAGAAAGAGAGAAAGAGAGAAAGAGAGAAAGAGAGAAAGAGAGAAAGATAGATGAACTAACCGACTGCACCGCTGACTTGTTCATGTTTTGTCCACTTCTGCTCACTTTCGATGAGGGAAGATTACGGAGTCATCTTAATTGTATTCATGGGGGCATAGGGACAACCTATAAGACCATCTGCTAATGAGTCTGAGACATGTAATTCAAGTATATCAACAACATACGGAAACAACCTCAATTCTGCAATGAACAAACACGCGTTTCGAATGAACAAACAGTTCCAGAGTTGAGACCAATACTCATACTAAAGGAGAGAGAGAGGAAGAGGAGGTAGAAAGGGAGAGAGGAGGGGGAGGCAGGGAGAGAGAATGAGTGAATAGTGCGGGAAAGGGAAGAAGAATGTAAGCATTAAAGTGACCCTTAGTACTCTCTTTCCCCCCTTCCCTCCATTACATTCCGTCTCTTTCCTTTTTCATGTCAATTCGGTTAGTGACCTGAGGCTAATTGTGACATTGAGAGGGTACGCGAGATAAGCACGACAAGAATAGAATAGACAGGGGGCAGAGATAGCCACTACCAAGGTAGTCTACCCTCCCCCCTCCATCTGTGGCATGAGCCCCTTCACTCCTCCCCTTCTTCCTCTTCATCTCCCCTTTTTAGCCCCCTCAGACCAAAGGTGAACTAATAGAGAAAGTGAACGAAAGGAAGAACCACAACGACAAGAGTCGAAATGGGAGAGAGGGAAAGTGAAGAGGAAATGAACAGTTGAGTAGGTACAATAGACAGACAAGAGAACCAAGCCATGGCAGTACTCTCTACGAGAGATAGTCACACGCCTCTATACATTATCCATGACACCGAAATAACTACCATGGTAATTCCACGCAGGAAATTCATCCTTCCGATGGGAACCTTTGTTTGGGAGGAAAGGCTTGGAAGAAGGAAATGGAAGAGGAGTAATGAGTAAAGAGAGAAGCCTCCCTAGGAAGGGAGGGGGAGGGGATGAGAAGGAAGAGCAGAAAGGACTCACTGACTCCTCGACACACACACAGACATGCCCGAGGGACAGACCAAGACTGCACAAAATATCGATTATTCGACACTTCCAAAATGGATGAAGTCGAGAGGGAACGAGACAAGACTTGTATTACGAAAGAGTGAGTCATTGCAGAGGACTCAAATGGAAGCGAACAGAGAGGGAAGGGAGAGGGGGAGGGGGAGAGAGAAAGGGGGAATAGAGCGAGGGACGGGAAGCTCAAGGGCATGCATGAATAATGTGGAGTAATCTGGGGGGGGTGGTAGAGGGATTCATAGAGAGATTCATAGAGGGAGTCCTCCTTCCACGGCCACTCTCCCTCTTCCCTTTACTCGTTGCACACTTTCCCCTTCCCCCTCGTCATTCCCTCCTCTCATACAGCATGACTACACGTGAATCGATGAGTATATCCCCATACGGGGACTTCCCTCGAACACCTCACACACGCACCTCCCTGGATACGCAAATGAAGCGAGGAACGAGGGGAAAGGGAGGAGACTAGCACAACCAGGGTAAGACTGCCTCAGGGGACAGAGTCCCGATAGGACTACTGCATTGCCCTCTAGCAATGAGTCTCCGTCCGTCCCTCCTCCCAATACAATTATGGTCATCTTGACACCAACAGCCTACACTCTTCTTCTATCTTGTGCAGAAGAGACGTAGTACTAGTCGTACCACTCAATCCCCATTTCCTTTACTCTTTCCTTCAACGACGAAGTGGAGTGAGTGTAGCTCATCTCTTGCTCCTCCCTCCCCTTCCCTTCCCTTCCTCATCCTCCATATTCGTTGGATTCCATGGAAGAACACGAACTTGCATGCATCCCTCGATGAATCTCCACGCGAGTCGAGCGAAAGAAGACGAAGAAGCTGAGTTGGCAAACAAAGAAGGGAAGGAAAGGGGAGGGAGAGGGATGTGTAACAGCAAAGAGAAGCCATTCCGACAGTAGGCAGGGAGACTTACTCGAACCACGATTGGAGTACGAGATGATTATGATGGGCATGGAAGGGAGGGAAGGGGCAGGGAGGAGAGGATGAAGGACAGTCGAGGGCAGACATGCGCGAGAAGAGATGGATTCAGAGAGGACGGGTATTGGGGAGGAACAGAACGGAAGCAGAGAGGGAGAGGGTACTGTACCGTACTACTCGTTACTCTCATTCTCTTGTCCATGAGCATCTCTCTCTCTTCGAGTGTGTTCCTTGTTATCCTCGTCTATCTCTCAATCCCTCTAGTCCCTCCGAACTCTCTTTAGACACAGGAATACCGGGAGTGTAGAGAGGGAGAGATAGAGGGAGAGTCTTCTTCTCTCTCGTCTCTCGCGTCTCTTCAACTGACTTCCAGCTTCTCCCTCATCTCCTCTGCATCCCTTCCTCTTATCCCACCATGTCCCATACCACGGACCCGGGATGGAAGTATCTGAGGGAATCACCGGACGACGCCGTCAAGGTCAGTCATGTACAGTGCACTCTCTCATCCAACGCTTCCTCGGCAGTTACCGTAATCTTGTTATCTGGTTAACATCGAAAAGTTATTGCTAAGCATCCCCTATTCTCCCCCTTTCCCTACCGTAGTCGGTACGATCAAAGCCAGTGTGTATCTGTCGTATGAGGTGTCATGCTGCTCTCACATTGTCTACTCGTGTCTCTCTTGTCTCTTTCTCTCGCTCTGTTGATATCACCAGCTTTGTTTGATCTGCCGTGAGTAGGCGGCATGTAGAAGAGTTGCACTGAAGCTGTGTGATCAACCACCAACGGTGAGAGGGAGGGAGGATAACAACATTACTAATGCTTACAAGCGATCAACAAGACTTATCACGCCAATATCATCATTAGTGTAACATAATCTTATTTTGCTTATTAGACATACATGAAGACATACCTTGAAAATACCTATTTTACTGTAGTAGCTACTCACCTAGAATTCCTACAATAATTACTCATCAACTACGATTTAAGGCTCAAGCTAGTCGAGGATTCGACAACACAACCCATAAATGGGTAGTGGATCCGGAGGAGGGATTCGTGATTGCGACTATCAAGGGAGACGAAGGAGACAACTTCTCCCTTCACTTCCCCGATGGAAATATCGTATGCAACGCCCGCATTCACATTTCCTCATTCCCTTTGCAGAAGTCACTGCCCAAGAATGAGTGCCAGGAGATCAATCCATCCAAGTATGAGAAGACCGAGGATATGTCAGTAACTCGCTTCATCTTTATCTTTTTTAACAGTTTACCGTACTATTCTCAGGTCCAACCTCACCTTCCTCAACGAAGCGTCAGTGCTTCACAACCTCCGTACTCGTTACAAGTCAATGATGATCTACGTAAGTAACAGTAGAGATGAGGAAGGGAAGGAGTCGAAGAAGAGTTGTCATGAGCTGAGCTGTGAATTGTCCGTGTGAGAGTAGAGACTCGCAAACAAACAAACAGTCCTCACTCCCACTCCCTCTCTTCTCACGCCTTCAAGTGGAAACCGACGAGAGATTTGTGGAATGACCGTTCACTGCATGGATCGATAGACACGCCGATCATCGATCGATTCCCTTCCAGACATACTCCGGTCTCTTCTGTGTCTTCATCAATCCCTACAAGCTCCTTCCCATCTACACTGACTCTGTAGCTGCCATGTACATCAACAAGCGACGAACTGAGATGCCCCCTCATCTCTTCGCTGTATCTGATGAAGCATTCAGGAATATGCTCCACGGTATATAAGGAGGACTTGCTAGCTGAAGAATCATTTTGCAGATAAGAAGAATCAGTCGATGCTGATCACAGGAGAATCGGGAGCAGGAAAGACAGAGAACACGAAGAAAGTCATCGCTTACTTCGCTCAGATCGGAGGAAAGGGCAACAAGGGAGAGAAGAAGGCAATGATCAGTGCACCTCCAACTCAATCAATGTTCCCTTCAGGAAGCTTCCCTCGAGGATCAAGTCGTACAGGCCAATCCGGCCATTGAAGCCTTCGGCAATGGAGCCACCGTACGAAACTACAACTCGTCGCGTTTCGGAAAGTTCATCCGAATTCATTTCGATACGAAGGGAAAGCTGGTCGGAGGAGACATTGAACATTGTACGTGGATTACTGTAGTCGTTGACTTCAACGGATTACAGATCTGCTCGAAAAGTCTCGCGTCATCAAACAGGCTCCGGGTGAACGATCGTACCACATCTTCTACCAGATCATGACTCAGCCTCAGCTTCGAGGTACTTTCTGTTGAGAACCCCATAACAGTTGTTTGTAAGAGAAGTTCCTGCTGGAAGAGGACATACACAAGTATTCCTTCGTCTCCCAAGCGGAGATTACGGTACCCGGAATGGACGATGTCGAAGAGTGGAAGACCACCGATGTACGTCTTCCCCCTTGCAGTCATTCAGTTCGTACTCTTCGCCCTTCACAGAATGCCTTCGATGTCATGAAGTTCACGGCTTCGGAGAAGAACGATCTGTACCTTTTGTGTGCAGCCATCATGCACATGGGAGAGATGCGGTTCAAGCAGAAACCGAGAGAAGAACAGGCTGAGATCGAGGATATGATAAGTACTGTAGAGAGGATACGGTAGTGGAGGGAGTACGGTATTTGAGGTGCGACGAATGCTTCTAAGCTCTTCGGAGTCAACGAAGAGCAGTTCGTACAAGCTCTTCTCCGTCCTCGAGTCAAAGTCGGCTCAGAATGGGTGGCCAAGGGACAGACACAACAACAGGTTATACTACTCATTCAGACTGCGCAGATTGATACTCTCGAATGAGATCATCTCGTTCCTCCGTAGAGAATTACTAGTCATTGACTAAGGGACACTTCAGGTCGAATGGGCAGTAGGAGCACTGGCAAAGGCCATCTATGCACGACTCTTCACTTGGCTCATTAGCAGGTAAGAGATACAACGAATGATGACTGTTCTGATTACTCTTGTTGAGATGCAACAAGAGTTTGAAAGGAGACGAGGAGCTGGCTGCCTTCTACATCGGAGTACTCGATATCGCCGGATTCGAGATCTTCGATGTGGGAAATGACTAAGATGAGATGAGACAAGTCTCTCCTTCAGCGTAACTCCTTCGAACAACTGTGGATCAACTTCGTCAATGAGAAGCTCCAACAATTCTTCAACCATCACATGTTCGTATTGGAACAAGAGGTGGGATTGGAGGTTCAACGGGGAAGAATTGTAATGATTAAGGAGTACAAGAAGGAGGGAATCGAGTGGACCTTCATCGATTTCGGTCTCGATCTCCAGTCCTGTATCGATCTCATCGAGAAGGTTCCTCTTGTCCCTTCCCCCTTCACTTCCCATTCAGCCCCTTGGAATCGTGTCCATGTTGGATGAGGAATGCATCGTCCCCAAAGCATCCGATATGACCTACGTTGACAAGCTCAACACTCAACACCTCGGAAAGCATCCCAACTTCCAGAAGGTGTCTTGGCTTTCTTGTTCCAGACATATTACCAATTATAACTGGTCTATTTGATGCTGCTAGAAGCAACATGCAGCGTAGTTCACATTCCTGCTCTCTCCTCAACCCTATCATTCAGGCCAAACCGCCCAAGGGCAAACAGGCCGAAGCTCACTTTGCCATCGTTCACTACGCAGGAGTTGTACGGTACAATGCGGAACAGTGGCTGGATAAGAACAAGGTATGGAGAGGGAAGGAGGGGGGAGAAGGAGGATGGGGTTGAGGACCCCCTCAATGACTCCGCGGTTGCTGTACTCAAGAAGGCTGACCAGACGAAGGTACTGTATGCCATCTGGGAAGAGTACAAGACCGATGTGGACAGGGAAGAGGATGCTTTGAGAGGTAGGAAGGCAGGGAGCGAAGGGGAGGAGAACGGAGAGTATAGGCAAGGCGACGGGAGGACGAAGGGGAAAGGCCGCTTCATTCCTCACCGTATCCACCATGTACAGAGAGAGTCTCACCTCTCTCATGGCAATGCTTCACTCCACTCAACCTCACTTCATCCGTTGTATCATTCCCAACGAGAAGAAGACCTCGGGACTCATCGATGCCCCCCTCGTACTCAATCAGGTACTCAACTAAATAACGACTAATCATGCATAGCCTTACTCTAGCTCACGTGCAATGGTGTCCTGGAGGGAATTCGAATCTGTCGCAAGGGATTCCCGAACAGAATGTTTTACGCCGAATTCAAATATCGATTCGCCATCCTGGCGGCGGAGGATGCAAGGTAAGAGAATGAACAGGGAGGGGTTGATGGTGTTTCAAGGGACAAGAACCCGAAGAAGGCTTCCGAGGCAATGCTCAAGAAGCTGGTTGACACCAATGCCATCAATGTCGACAACTTCAAGATTGGACTCAATAAGGTTACGCACGACCGTTTAAACACAAAACATTTAAAATGCACAGCTAGTGGCTAACCGCGACGCGTACGTGACGCGTATTGAGAATGGATTTTTAAGCCAAAATCTGACTACGGTATCAGCTCTCTAAAGGGAAGTTCTGTCCCACAGTTAGATGTAGGTTGCAATCGTACGTGTTACGAGAGACAAAAGACATAACAGTGCTCGATTTAAATATGATATGAATTCAAGAAGTACACAAGGAATTTAAATAAGCGCACACAAAGAAAAGCTACATTTGCTACCGGAGTTTTGATCTTTACTTTTTAATGTGCTTTCCTTTGTAAATCTGATATTCATCACAACAGTTCGGCAGATGACTCATGACCAAGGAATGAGAGTGTCCCCTGTTTCGGCCCATTATTGCATTTTCATGACCAAGTCATTGGTCTTCTACCAAACTCTACAGTTACAGTTACAGTTTTATACCGTTGATCTGGGCTAACAGTGGAGGGGTATCCAAAGGAGGGAGTTTTGATAGATAGGAGAGGACTGGGTCTTCAAATCTTCGTCAAGCACTCACTCAGCCCGCGGTGTCCATGATCTTGAGTATCCTCGCAATCCTGGTTTGGCGCTAGTTCCCCCGTGCGCCAAGTCTTCAGGGGGAACTATTCGTCTTCTTGTCCGAGATTGAAAGGGGTGCGCTTGATCGAGAGAGAATGAAGAGAGCCGACCACCCGCGACGAGGACAGAGAGGAAGAATGTACCAAACTCTATTCATCATATTTGTTCCAGACGCGCGTTAAAAATATTTTTGTTACAACTGCTAAATACGCTGCGACCCGAGAGCGGAGTGACTGACCGTGTTGTTTTCGGTGTTCTTCCGAGCGGGAATGTTGGCCCGTCTGGAGGAACTGAGAGACGAAGCCCTTTCCAAGATGATCGTGTCCTTCCAAACACGAATCAGATGGTACCTCGCACAGGTAACACCCCTCCACTTCCTGAGAGCACCGAACTCTTCCAGAAACACATCAAGAGACTCACGATGGGAGACCAGATGGCTGAACTGCTCCAGTACAATGTTCGACAATGGAACAAGCTGCAGTTAGTCTGATTATTGATTGTCATTAGCCTATTATAATATAGTTAGTGCATAGAATGCAAGAGAAATCTTTCTTAAGAAACGGAAGTACCTGATAATGGGTGAAATTCAGTTCGTGGCCTTGGTGGAGACTGTTCCAGAAGATGAAGCCAATGCTGAAGGGAATGAGACCGAGAGCTGAAGTGGAAATGCTTGAGAAGAGACTCAAAGTGAGCTAAAACAATATAAAAAAGTAGAAATCAAAAAGGGAAGCGAGTTGATAATTATATTTTGCTTATACAGTAATCTTTCAGCACCAGAGCGATTATAAATTTGAAATAATTTCATCGTGGTTACTGTAAACTATTTTTTTTAAATATTAAGGAAATGTAATAACTTTTTTCAGGAAGTAGAGGAATCTCATGCGGCAAGTGAAGAGGAGAAGAGAAAGTTGGCCGAGGAATTAAGCAAGAAGAACAACGAATTGGATGATCTGAAGGGATCACTCGAGAGGGAGAGAGGAGCTGCAGCTAGAAGGAAGAAGGAGTTGGAGGTAAACAAGGGAAATAGGAGGGGTACGGTAGGAGAATTAAGATACTGTAGGATGGAATGAACCGATAAGGAAGTATAAGTGGTGAGGGGTGATTGCAGGAACTGAACAAGAGTCTACGAGCGGAACAGGAGAAGAGCGAATTGATGGCTTGGCAAGCGAAGGAGATGGAGAAAGAGAGAGAAAGGGAGAGAAGAGAAGCGGCCGATAGGGAGAATCTAATGAGGATGGAGGCTGAGAAGGCCGCTGCTACTGCACAGGTTGGGATGGGAAAGGGGTGGAGAAGGGGGATGGAGATATCTTACAATGATCTAGAAAACAATTAAGTAAGAATTATTAATTGATTCAGCTGGAAAAGGACTCGTTGAACAAGCAAATGAATGCTCTGAATGGACAATTGGAAGCGATGGCAGCACAGAAGAAGGCACAGGTTCAAGGGGAGGGAAGGGACGATGGGAAATGAGGGAGGAGGCAGTGGCTTCTTCTACCAATCGTTCTTAGACCTTTGGGAGTCTCATCTATTTGTCTCTCGCTACATTGATCCATTGGATCGGTTCAGCTCCCCGAGTCTTCTTAGCTTCTTCTTCTTCCCTTCACTCCTCTCATTCCAGGAAATGGCGAATGTCGAACTGAAGGATAAGCTTGAGCAGGCCGCTCTCAAAGAGGAACGAATGCTCGAGATGCAGGTGAGTTCCCATGGCTGCTTTGCTCTTACTGTCAGTTGTTAAATGTCTACGTGGCAAGTCAAATATTGGGTGTACGATAGTTGTATCTATAGATATATTGGATTGTTGCGTGAATTGATTATTCAGGAGAAGCTGAAGGAAGACATCAATGCCGCAGAGGAGAAGGCTATGCAAGAGAAGAAACTGAAGGAAGACGCCCTTAGAGGTGATGGCAGTAGCATCCCTTCTTGTCATTATGGCAAATACACTTTCTCACGAGAATCTTTATTACAAGTTCCACGAAAGTTGACAAAAAGTACGCAAACGATTGCTAACTGTCTATGCAAATACGCGCGCTGATCTACCTCTACGGCTCCAGTTTTCTTGCGATTCTATTAATTTCTGCCATAGTAACACGTAAGGAGTCAATTGGCCAGCGTAATCAGCGGGAATAGTTCGTTATTTCATACTAAAATATTAAATCGTTCCGTTTTTGAGGACAACTGCCGTGGAACCTGTAATATGCATATTTAGATTATGACAAGAAATAACTTTGCCGTGTTCATGATTGTGGTTCAGCCAAGAAGAAGGTGGAATCGGAACTGAATCGACTGGCTGAACAGCTTCTCATGCTCAAGAACCAACACGCGACTCTCGATTCGGATAACAAGAGAAGGGAAGAGGAACTGGCGGCACTCAAGTTGAAGGGAGTCACGGATGCCAACCTCATTGTGAAGCTACAGGTGGAATGGGGTTGCAACGAGGGCATAAGCGTATTCAGATGCACATTCGACAACTCATACAGAGAATCGAAGAGTTGGAAGACGAATTGGACAATGAGATGAAGCTACGACTCAAGGTATGTCTTCTCAGTCTAGTTACCCTTCACATCTCACCCGTCCCTCCCTCCAATTTACCTTGATCCCCTCCATTTCAGTTGGACAGACAACGGGCGGAAATGCAGGCTGAGTTGGATACATTGCACGAGAAGGTGGCAGAGACTGACGGACTGCTCACGGCACAGGAACATCTCAATAAGGAACGAGGGGAGACGGTAGGTAGGGGGGTGCGGTAGGAAATGATCGAGGGGGCACAGCTCACGAATCTACAACGAGAACTGCAAAAGAGAAGTCTGACGAACGAGGGATATCTGGCTGATTTGTGTTCCATGCAATACGTCACTCTACACAATCTGCGAAACCTTTCGGCTCAGGTAAACGAAGTGATTAAGGAAGTTACAAGGGAGGATGTTCAGGCTAAGGTCTTGGAGAACGATGCTCTGAGAGTATTGGAGACCAGGAAGTCACAGCAGATCTACAAGAAGGATTCGTTCGATGACGATTTGTAGATACTTGTATCGATTCATTCTTTACTCCGTCCACACAAATCATAGACACGAATAGAATTCATGCCATTCATCCTCTTTAGATAACAATTCGGCAAATGATTTATGACACATCATCTAACTTCAAGAATGGACCGAGATAGAGGGGACGAATGAAGTGATACAGGCAATGCATGGAGTGTCATCAGTCATTTGTCGAAGCGTACTCTCCATTGAACAGACTAGTCCAATGAACATACTACCCCTACTCCTTAACTGCTCTTCTTTCACCTCAGGTGCCGAGACACCTTTAGTCTCGTATCCCTTTATCGCTCCAATTTACTTACTTATTCTGAGCGTCCTTTCATTACTTGCTTTTGATAAAGGTTTTATTTACATAGTACATTAAAGTAATGACAACTCATTAGATGTATAATCAGTTTTTGAGAACTATTCCTATTAAGCAGAATGCAAAATTCTTCCTGTGCACATGTTTCTACTGTAAATCACGAGTCTGACTGAACTCAAAAAATGGCAAAAGATTACTGTAATTTACATTGGCACGACGCCAACTTCGCTCGACCTTTTTTCTTTTTGTTTTAAGGTATTAAGTTTTGAGAAGGTTTATGTTTTAGTTTAAGGTAATGAAGCTGCTCTCTCAAGTACTGGTTGACTCAAGCGAATCCTCAAGTGATTCTGAATCAGAGGAAGATGCACTTCCAGTGAACACTAAGTTCCGCTGTGTGAAACCTGCTACTTCGTCTGAGACGGTTCGATTTATTCCTTGTGGCTTTGCCAATACAGTTTGTAGACAGGAGATAATGTTCTATTCACTTTGGATACCGTTGGTGGAGAGGAAGTGGAAGAGGAAGTTGAAGTTATGGGAACGTCTAGTACTACGAATACGAGGTTACGGTAGTTACACGCTTTCTACGTATGTCAGTGTTATATTTTTAGGTTTCTCCTTCAAGACGACAGCAAAACATTAATCAAGCAAATATCTTCCATTCCATCTAAGAACCCTGAAGTTGTAAAGGTAGGCATGCGTGTGTGTGTGTGTGTTTTTTAAAATTTCCTTTTGGTTGATAATTTAAATAAATATTTGAATTAGAAATTGATGAATCATAGAGGTTGTCCGTGCAGATTCTGCAAAGCGCCACTGTTACGCCAAGCTATGAATCATCTCTCGGATCTTCCGCTGTCCTTCTCAGCAAACGAGCCCTCAAGAGACAAGCAAAGGTTTTATTTCGAAACTTATTAGTTGAAGAATAGTGGTTTCAATACTTTTAAAAATAATCCTAGGATATTCAGCTGGAACGGGAGAAGACGACTGGAAAACCATGGTTCGATATGCCTGCAACTGAATTGACGGAGGAACGGTAGGCTTATTGTCAGTTATTATAGGCCTGTGGGCATGGTAGTGCACAAAATCAATTAAAACATTTCTTAATTATGATCATACCAAATTTTCGAAAATAAACGTTGAACCTAATACTCGAAGCGCGGTTTGATGTCCTTGTATGATTATATTGCAGACGTGCTGATCTGGAGTTGATTGCAATGAGGGCTGCACTCGACCCTACCAGACACTACCGGAAGAAGGACAGGGATGTTCTGCCCAAGTACTTCCAGGTAGTCTTGCACATGGACTACCAAGTCAACTACTTTGAAATTGGGTAGTGCTCATATGTTACAGTAGACTTGGAAAATAATCGAGGTACTGTAGAAGGATAGATTATATTGAGGTTGGAAGGGTTGTGGACGATGCACGAGATTTCTATTCGGGACGAATGACAAAGAAGGAAAGGAAGAGGAACATGTTGGAAGAAATGATGCATGATAAGGATACTGTAGACAAGAATAAGGAAAGGTAACCATTACTTATTGATGGGAAAACAGGAGCTCTTCAGATTCAAAAAGCTTCAAGCTCAAGAGTCGTCGAAGATACGAGGAGCATTCCAGAAGGCGAAGATAACTAAGAAGAAATCGGACAAGGCTGGATGTGTTTATGGAATAAAGGGAAAGAATAGAAAGTGATGCATGACATTATACTCTAAGCTGTCAGCGGTTATTGTTATAACTTTCATTGTTGTCTGTTACAAGTTGACTGCGTTTATCGGTGGATGAAGTGTAGGGAGTCAATTTCTTGGTACAGTGATCACGAGGACAGCTAATCCCACAATTATAACGATCGGCTGCAGATAGCGAATTTTGATGGAAGTGGGAATAGCTTACCGGGTTGTCAGTGAGATAGGTGAAGAGTTGAGTCAATCCATTCATAAGCATTCTTCCTGAACTATTCCTGAAACAATTGATAGCTCATTGTTGTCTAGACATCTACAGTATGCCTACTCGTCAATTGGTAGTTCGAGGAGCTGATCGAGATATCTGAACGTTCCCCATTCGCAATAAACATGCACCGTGCCAACCTTTCAGATGACTCTTCTCCCATTGTCTCATTTCCAACACTTGTTTTCAACACTGGACTCTCAGCCATGTCTCCGCTTCGACCCCTTGTCTTCCTTAACATTCGCTCTATTCAGTATCCCCTTCAACACTCACATTCGTCTCATCTTCTTCGCTGCTCTTTTCCTCTTCCTGATCCTGGATGGAGTCTTGGGACTCACGACGATTTCGACGTTTTCTTCCTTTTGTTCGCATGCCTTTGCTTGTTCCTGAGACATTGGGAAACGCAGCCACTCACAACGAGAACACAATGTATAAATGAAGAAGAAAACGAGGACGATGGGGAAAAAGTAGTTAACATATTCAAATATAACTTCTGAATAAAGGTTAGAATTATATATAACTGAGTTAACTCTGAGGGATGAAAGATTACAGTAGGTTTTGAAAAGTTTGATTCTCAGATTGACCTTTTTATGCTATAATACTGTAGCGTGTGCGCAAAATTATTGACATTTAAAAAATTATTGACAATTTCAAGTTTTTTAAAAATTATTTAGCGAGTTTTCTTGTTTCTCTGATCTTAATCGTAGTTCTATTTTGAAGACCTTCAAAAAAGTGGGAAGGGATAAGTAAGAAGTGAATGGACGACGACTGGAGGACGACTATTCGAAGAGGAGCTGTGAATGATGTAAGTGAAGGGGTAATTGTGGGGATAGGGCACTGTAGATTTCACCCTCTGAAGCTCATAGTGCGCAGGAAAAGTTGGAAGTAGTTACCTACTTGTATAATATCCTAAATTCCTTTACTTTTGCAGTTGCTCTCCTCCTGTAACGTCGTGGTGATATGTGAGAAGATATCTGAACGAAGAATGCGTCAAGACATGTTCCTGTTTTTTGGTCGTTGCATATCACGACCGTTTAAATCAACGCGCACAAAACATTTAAAATGCACAGCTAGTGGCTAACCGCGACGCGTACGTGACGCGTATTGAGAATGGATTTTTAAGCCAAAATCTGACTACGGTATCAGCTCTCTAAAGGGAAGTTCTGTCCCACAGTTAGATGTAGGTTGCAATCGTACGTGCATATGTTATTTTTTGTATAAATTTTCCCCCCGCAAAGCTTGGGATCAGTGGGATTCCAGATGGAATCTCTGATTCTAATGCGAATTGAATGTAATTTGTACGTTTGGTGCAAAGTGTAGTCTCCACAGATAAAATGTTTTCGCCGTAAACGTTTATCTCAGTGGGATTCAAAATTGAACCACTGATTCTAATCAGTTTGAAGATAAAGGATAGAATGTGAATTGGAAGACTGAAAGAAGAAGAAAGAACACCTGAAATGGGTGTCTTACGCACTGTCTGACACCTTGAGAATGGAAAGGATTACTGTTGCACGGTGTCTTTGGGGGCAAGTACTCTGGCCGTTTTTAAGTACGTGGTCTGTTTACGAAGATGTGTGTACTTGAAACGATGGTCAGTACCACAACTACAGTTGAGGTAATATTTTTCCAAGTCGGTACACAGCATTCTGTATCAAAAAGCGAATAACATAGTCTGAAAAAAGAAAGTGTGATTTATAAAATGTGCATGATGTTGTAATGGCTCATAGATGTGTCTTTGGGGCATGGTAGAGAAGCGCTACATTTTACAATTAAGATTAATTGTTTTCCGTGCGGGACCATTCACAAAATCGCAAATGTAAAATTACAACTACAGTTTCGCTTTTTGATATTTTTGGCTTGGTTTATAATGCTGTGGGTAAGTGAGTGTGAAACTTGTTTATTTTATATACCTTGTCACAGCGTGTACAAGCACCTTGGAGGTTACTGATGCGCGTGAGAGCCGTAAACATATTTGTTCCTACTGTAGATTCAAAAAATCATATGCTAATGAAGCAGTCTCTCTTGTCATGGACACTTTGCATAGGAATTAGACTAATTAATGGTTATTTGCATAGGGAATTTGGCAAAATGCCATGAGACCTATCGGACAGGCGGACACGCTTTGCTTGTATGTATGTCAGTTAAGAGGAAACATTTATTCATTAGGACATTATTATGTGCACTTGACAGTACGGGAAAGCGGGAGATCGAGACAACAGTACTAGAATGCAGGGACAAGTAGGTACAGATAATCCTTATCGGGGAGAACTTCTCGAACCCGAAGGAATAAGCCCGTGTTGATGAATACCAGTAGACGAACGCTAGCATTCCTAGTTGTTCGAGTGTTCACTTTTAAAGGAGTCCATAAGCTCCTCTGCGTGCTCTTCTGCGTACTGCTGTCTCTAAGGCGTCCATCTTTCTCTCCGCTTCTTTGTCGAACGAATAACGGATCGACAAAACTAGCTCTTTAGTTGCGGGGATTGGAATAAGCTGAAACGAACTTTGTTTAGAGTAAAATTTCTTACTCTTACCTCTCCATCAACTTCGCAAACGCTGTCCTTATTTTTGGAGCAAAGTTTGCAAGACATGCGACAGTTCTCTTCCATGAATGAAGAGGATGGCCCGGAGCACATGCCAAACTGAATTTTCCTTTTTCATAGTGAATTATTTTTATTTATTACCTTTCTGAATTCAATGCACGAGGGATGTCGATCAGCGCATTCTGAACAATTTATATTTCGTTTGTTTATCCCTATTATCATACCATCCGTTGTATCATAGTTTGGTGAACAGACTTCACATGAAGACTGGCAGTATTGTGACATGTATTCAGGCTGGCTTCCGCAAAGACCTGTGATGAAATGGTTGGGTATGCACGACGTATTATCAGTCCGCGTTCCGAAATTCCGAATGTGTCTGCGTCTCTCAAATTTCCATGCTCTCTCGCCTCCACTCTCTTGATTTGCATACAAATCTATTCTACGCAGAAGGACGTTGTGGGTATGTATTATATATCGTCTGTGACCAACCTTCCTTGGACCATCTATCACAGCAAGGATGTCTGTTATAGCAGTCGATGAAGAGGGGAATCGATACCGGGGCGGGTTCAGTTGTTGTTACGGTTCTAGAGGAAGATTGATTGGAGTAGGACGATATATCCACTCACTTGGGAGGTGTTGTGGGACGCGCAACAGGAACGTTGACACGAGCAGCCGTATGGAGAGGAAGAGTGGGAGTAGAAGCGGCCGTATTGTTGTGGCTACGAGCTACCCGTCGGACGAATCGAGTAGCCGGCTGAAAGCTACTCTTTGCAGCCATACTTTGTTAGCAACCCACTCCCTGAACACATTGTCCGAACCAACAGCGTCCCATGTAGCAGACATCAAGTCCCTCGTAACCTCTACAGTTTCCGCCGAATCGAACCTACACAGATATCGTATAAGTAACGGTCATTTAATGAAAGGTCGTATACCTTAGCGACGCAGTGAGGGTATCCTCTCGTATCGCAGAACAGCCACGGTGAACCACATGAGGGCCTCTCGAATGAGCAAGTTGCGCGAGGAGCGTAGCGGTACATTTGATCGGTGTACGAATTTGATAGTCCTAAACATTGGATGGTTATATTTGTATCACTAAATGCCTACCATCACGGTTAACGAGATACGGGAACGGTCTCATGTTGGAGTACGAATGATGCAGCTGGTTAGCACAGATTCCGATATCAGGAGCGTACGCCTGAATTTAGAGGATTGGTGTTATATATTCCTTACAAGATGTTTTTTTCATGTTATAATATAACTTGCCTGCTCTCTGAGCCACTTGGGTTGCTTGAGTTGTCTCCACAATTCCCACATGTAATCTACGAACGAGTGATGCATGAAGAAGATTGGCTCGTTGGCAGAAGTTGAAGGCGGTTTCATGTCTCCTCCTACAAAGTCATAAGTTCATTGCTAATCATGTATTGGTCTACCGATCCAGAGATGAATGTTCGAGTGGATGTATTCAATGGCTCCCCAGTTGTTCGGATACGGGCATGCTGAACTTTTTTTGTAAGGACAGGGCTTGTGTTGATGTTACTAACATTCAAGGGGTGCGGTGTATGCCATAATGTATTCGATTCCGTTCTGCATGACAACGTTGTTTATTTGTTGTTCCGTGAAGAGTTGTCCTTCTTGTCCAAGGTTTCTGAAGAAACTAGGATGAAAGAGAAAGTGGACTGCTTGTAACCTCAAAATGGTGCCTCTTCCTTCGAGAGTAGGCCAGTACGCAAATGGTCCCTTGAACCAAATAGTTTCCTGAGCTTTCTCAACTTTTTTTCTTACCTGCACAACGTTTCCCCAACCGTCAGTCATTCCTGCGAACATGTTGGTGAAGAGAATGGAGTCCCTTGGGTCGGGAAGGTAGTTATCCATTACTGAGTCCCAGTAGGGAATAGCTACTCCAGGGTCAACCATACGAAGGGCGATCTCGAATCTGCAAGTGTATTTCAAACTTTTAGAACGCGGTTACTCATACCGCTTGAGGTATTCTCTGTGCCAAGGAAGGAAGCCAGGGCCTGAGTGAGCACCACTTCCAATTCCCACCTTAATCAACCGTTATTGTTTCTACTTTCACACAATAGTGCTCGATACTGCCTTGGCTGAATGCACTAGAACCGTCACGGTCATTTCCTCTTGGGAATTAACCAGTTAAGTATGTGGTTAAAGGGTCCCTAAACCATCTCATTCATTTCGAGAGATAACCAATTAAGAGTGGTTGATTGATTGTGAGAGACAAGAGAGGAATGAAGAGACGCAGACAGCGAGAGAAATCTTTGCAGAGCTTTTTCTAAGAAACGGGGAAGTTTCAACAAAAAAGGAGAGAGGATTAGATTCAGGAAATTGAGAGCTATCCAATGATGTCAAAAAATGTATATGGTAGATATTGCCAGGAGGGGCCCTTTAATAGTTAAAGAAGGAACCTCGAGATGTTCACGACTGATCTGATCGTATACTCCGTTCCTTTTTAGAACGTTGAGTGCAGCATGCCATCTGAACGATGTTGTTCTCTTGAACGACAGTCTTCTTAGACACCTGTTCCTCTCGTTTTCTGTCATCATTCTGTATTCCTTCCTGTAAGCCATCGTCAACGGTTGTCCATTTCCGTTTTGCAAGAAGCAGCTTCCGTTTCTCATCGCTCCCTGCAACATCGCTTTGTCTCTCCCTTCCTTGTCCTTTCTCTGTTTTGATATCAAAAAGCTACGGCAGAAGTGGTCAAATGAGTATCTGCTTACTCGCTAAAGAGATGACCCCGAGACACTTTCCCTCTCTATCCTCGCACACCCTCTCTCTCTCGTTCTAACTCTTTTTCTCTCTGCCTGTCTTCGCTATTTCTTATTTCGGTCTGTCTCTGAACACTACACATTCCATATATAGTTTTGTACTGCACTGACTAATTCATCGAGTTCACTGTCCTCTCAAGGTAAACAAGATAGGAGTGCAAAGAAGCATTACCCCTTACTTTTAAAGAGAGTGACTCTACCTGGAAGAAGGGACAGAGACACTGCAGAGTCATGCAGTCGTATGGATGATAAGCAGTCTGTCCTCTTGCAAAGGGAGGAACAGGCACTGGCTGCTGCCACATGGGAGATCCATCCTGGAAGCAGTTCATCATCCACTTCGCCCCATTTGGGATTGAGGAAGTTGGAATGAGGTTTAGAACGTGTGGAGGTTGCAGATTAACGCTGAGTAGGCTAAGATGGAAAGAATGCTAGGATGAGACGGATAATTGGGGGTGTCAATAGAGATGAGGTGACTAACTGCTCTAGTATCATCGATGGAATTGGATGCGAGAGTAGTCGGGGAGGCAGTAGTGGGACGAGCCGTCTGGCGAAGTCTCGCACGAAGGGATTGACGACGACGCGCGACTGAAGGGGACACGGGAGTACGACGGGCGGAAGACAGCAGTTGGGCCTGTCGACGGAGACGCGCACGGGCCATACTGTCCATCATGTGCATCTGAACGAGACCTCCTCCCGGCACTCCATCTTCCCACTTGACAAGTGTTCATGCAGTTGACTCAGTACACTGTCGTCAGTGGATGCCACCCATACCAAACCGTGTGCCCTCTCACCTTCCCATAGCGTCAACGTGCCTTCGGTTCATTGCCCACTCCCTCACCCTTCCCACACCCCCTCACTCTCTCGGTTCTCGTGCTCTCTGCAGACCGAATGACCCTTCCCTCAATGTAGGCATTGCAATGACGCGATACACAATACATACCGTTCTTCAATTTCTCCAAGTTTTCTTTCAAGTTCTTAAGAATTTTAGGGTTACAAGGCAAAAACGGGTGGTCAAGTATTCCCTGAATAGCACTGCCAAGAGCACCGCGGAAGGAGAAGTTTAAGAACTATTTGTAGGTAATATTTCTCTAGCCGTTTCCTTAGTATTAGTAAATTATCTTACCATGCCACAGGTCTTCTTGATATCCTCATTTGGTGCGCCGCTACAGTCTCTTTCTTTATCGTCCATCTTCGTTGTGGGGGCAGTGCTAGCCTTAAGATTGAAATTGAATATGGAAACTGAGATAAAACTCAAATAGCTAACCATGTGCGTAGTCGGCTTAGACGTGTGTCTGGTTGCATTGGAGAACTGTGGGACGACGTCTATAGCTTCCAACACGAAGACTACGAGGCAAAGGAGAAGGAAGGCTACTCGCATCTACAAGGGAGGATTATCAAGCATGGGAACAGCTAAGTGAGAAACGACGACAAGTATTCAGTGACGAGGGCAACCCGTATGGGCCTACCGTAACCAGAAGAGTGGAAGAAGACAGGAGAGGATGAAGTCGAGGTATACAGAGGGACTGACTAACTGAGGAGCTCTGCCCCTCCCCCTACCCCGTACTTTTCTCGTGTACCTGCTACTTGAACAGGTTCGTCTTTTAACGTCTTCGTCTCTTAGTTTTCCCGCGCTCTCACAGTGGGTTGAAGCATAAGAGAGGGCTACTCGTCCAATGGCATTACCCACTTATCTAATCGCAATCAAATCACCTTCCCCTTACCTAACAAACTCAAAAAAACGTGATTATCGGGTGGTAACTTTAGCTCAAGAATAAGTCGAGGCACAGGAAGAAATGTAAAGAATACGAGAAAGTGAATACGAAGGACAAAACATTCTTGGGCTGACGGCAAAAGAGGAAGGAGGCTGATGGTTGGGTAATGGAGTAGAACGACAGCAAGGTCATTTTGGTCTATGTGTTCAGAAACTGAGAAGAGATTGATGAGACGAGAGTTGAGAAAGGCTCTCGAATTAGTTCCGTGTATCGTAGTTCAAACAGTTCAGAAGATTCGTAAGGTGAATAGAGTGATGGAGTATGTGCGAGGATAAAAGAAGGAAGCCTATGACCTCTGGAGAATAGGGCCAGTGAAAGGAGGAAGAGGTCGGGACTCACTCTCACTCTCACGTATACAACTCTCACTGATGATGAAGTGAGGAGAAGTGTGTGGGGAGGTACAAGCCGTAGAAGGAAAGGAGTTGAGGAGAAGAGCGGAGAGTTGAGAGGGCAGAGGGAGGGGCTGACTTTATACTACCGACTACGTGACACGGTACTCCATCATCTTCCGATGCCCCGGGAGCAAGAACACCCTTCCTGACTCCACCCACTCAGTACCGTATCGAGTGCTCTGTCTGTTCAAGGAAACTGCTCAAGGTGCTGTAAAGTTATTTCAACATGCTTTGTAAACGTAAAATGTGGGCGTTTCGATTTGTGATGTTCAAGTAAAGCTTCTTCTTTTTGCAGACAGTACAACTTCGAGATGATTTGTTACTTTGAACCTATGCGAAGATGCACCCCACTCTTATGAACCTGCTTGAAACTCTAATGGCGTTCTACTTGCTCTCACGCAGAGAGTTTTGATAGATGTATGAAAAATAAAGAAGCATGGTTACTTTACTTGGCAATGAGATAACGTTCCAATCTTCGAACAGTAGTTTGTTGGAGAACCATCATTTAATGAAATTGATCGTTTCATCAACCATGATTAGCATGCAACTAGTATTGATGAAATGACCGATTTGATGAAATGGATGTTTCCCTTTTTCTCTGATAAAGCTTAGGACACACAATAATTTTTTTCAGCTAAGATGCTATTTTTTACAATAATTATAGCGGCGATAACAGATGGAAATGTTATTGATTTTGAGCTTTCCTTCTCCTCTCGCTTATCTCTCCGATCCCTCTCCTTCTCCGTCTCGTGTTTATAACGTTCTAGATCTTGAGTCACAATCAAATGCTCAAGGTAACCCGCCAATTTGCAAACTCGACTGTAGACAATGACGAAGTATCGCGAAACAGTCGAAACTTAATTTCGAATAGGGTTCTACTATGAGGAGACACAGGCAAAACTGAGTAAGCAGTGACGAAGAAAACCGACACGCGACGCTGATATTCACACGATATTCACACGTTGTTTTGAGTTTACTCCTTCCGCCTTGGTAGCGCATTTCCAAATTCGATAGCTATCTGTCGAAGGAGTCATCCATCTCTGTATCATCCTCCTCCATGCAAATGACTTCTTCTCTCGGCAACAGACTACGTCTGTGCTGAGTTCCTGCACTCTTGTGTACCCACTGAGTGACCAACTGCTAGCTTCAACTCGTCATCTAATTTCATCTACTTCGTCACTGCACAACAACTCGGAACTATCATGTCACTCAGGTTAGAGTTGACCATAGTTCAAGAGCCGGTTGCTGGTTGTGCCTCCTCTTCGTCTTGTTATGAGTGTGGTGTCATCCCAACTGTCTTCATTCCTCGTTCACATTCCACTTGCCTTTCGCACTTCTCCTTTTTGCATTCAAAACTGTTTGTCGTTGTGTTATACTGGCTTGTGACTGGACGATACTCGTAGACACGAAGCTGTGATTGAGCATAGGAAGGCACAAGTACGGGATACGGACTGGCTAGGCTCTTCTTTGTTCACTTCGCAGTTCCATCGACAAACTTGCAGAGGGAGTTACAAGTCTTGTACTTTCTAGTCGCCCTCTTTGACCTCTCCCCTCTCTCCGCTCGTATCTCTTAGTATCTCTCCCACCTTCATCTCTCTGTTCAGTCCTCTCTGCATAATGTGCCCTTTCTAACAGCTCCTCTTTGTCTACTCTCACATCGAATTCAGCTAATATTTCAGCAGCATTTTTCTTATTTTCGTACTCGTGTAGATCAAAACGGAATAGAGCTAATTAAAGGGCCCCTCCAGGAAATATCTACCATATGAATTTTTTGAAATCATTTTATAGCTCTCACTGTCCTGAGTCTCATCCTCTCTTTTTTTGTTGAAACTTCGCCGTTACTGAGAAAAAGCTGTGCAAAGATTTCTCAAGAGCGGTTGATTGATTGTGAGAGACAAGAGAGGAATGAAGAGACGCAGACAGCGAGAGAAATCTTTGCACAGCTTTTTCTCAGTCAAAGTTTCAACTAAAAAGGAGAGAGTATGGGAGTATGACTAGTATGAGAGTATGACTCATCAGAACAATGAGAACTATCCAATGATGTCAAGAAATGCATACGGTAGATATTGCCTGGAGGGGCCCTTTAAGAACATAATGCATTAACTTAGTTCGTGATTGTATTTTCTACAATCATACGTGGCTCTCCAAATGCCTATGCATGCATTTATACCTAAATTATTTTCTGCAGCTGCCTATATAATGTTAGCGCAAATTCTGCAGCACCCCACTCAAGTACGGCAGCCGTGCCCACATATGTTTTCGATCTATATTTTATTAATTGCTCAAAATTTCGACTATGAAATGTTTAGTTAGGTTTGTTGAGATGCAATCGATACTTTTCTACTTCTCACAATTAGCATACCTCAAGTAGTTAGAATGACATAAGAAACGGGATATGTTCAAAGCTAATGGGTTTCGAGTGCTCGATCGAGTGTTGTCGTTTTGGGTTGTAATTTTGGAAGTAATTTGTAGTCTTCGAATCGATTATCAAGTAATATATATTTTTGTGAACTCGTTCTTTTGGTAAAAGATATTTTATGATTATATGATCAATAAATCTCAAACAGAATAAATAATGTGAGTGATAATTTGGATGGAATTTCGCATACACGGGGGTTGAAAGGACTCAGATACATCGTGTTCACCCAACTTGAATAGGAATGTACTATAATTTACAATAACTACTGAAGCAGCTACACGTTTTTATTTCTATTCGAGAAATCACAGGAATTGAGTTGAATTTCCGTTCCAATTACCATCTTCGTCTGCAGGTTCATCTTCCCTTTCGTCATTGTGAAGTCCCCGAATGTTTCCCCTCTTAAAACGAAGAGTTCACCTCCAAGACATGAAAAAATAGAAGGAAGTGTAACTACTTGACCACTTCTCACCGCTTAAATGCCTTCTGGAACAAAAAAGGAAAAAAGGAATAATAAATTTGCGATGATTAATCTCTGATCCGACCTGTACTACGGTAGCCCCTCGAGGAACTCCTCTTCTTCCACTACCCGACTGTCCATCTCCTGAAGGTCCCTGAGCGGCTGCTAAAGGAAAGAATGGAAAATGAAGGGAGGGTACGGTAACCTCGAGGCTGAGGCTTCTTCTTCTCTCTTTCTGTGGTGGATTGGAAGCCAAAGAAGGACAACACGAAATTGATAGGAGTCCAGAAGAGAAGGGAAAGGATAGAGAAGAGTGAAGAGAGGGGAGAACGTGCAACGAGGTCACTTCCCTTCGAAGACAACGAAGATATGGCTGAGGAATCCTGCGAGGAGACACTCATACACTGAACAGAGACTTACGGAACAGTACACATCAAGAATCAAAATGGATAAAACAAGTTCCAAGTGGGAGATAATTAAGGGATTACAGTGCTCCCTCAGGAAATGTACTCACAGGGAGAACGAGAAGTGTGGAAGCGGGAGTAAGATGGAGGTCGATGAAGGACTTCTCGTACTCGTTCTCCGTGTAAATGTGACGAGGGGCAGGTTGAGCCAGACGGAAGGAACAACCGGACAGTCGCGAATCCTCAAAGGGCTACTGTATTCTAGGTAGCGACCAGTCTACGGTAGTTCGAAAGCACGAGTTAGGTATACCACACTACAAATATTCCAGCATAGATTTATTGACAGCTACCATATCCTCAAGTAAGCTACAGCCCAAGACTTACCGTTGCTATGATACTCTTGAGAGATGCGAGTACATCGTTAGCTGGAAGATCGTGGAGGGCTGACGAGCCGTCGGGGAAACGAACCTGGCAAAAGGTTATTTACAAGATAATTAGACCGACTGGTCTTATATTCGACTGCTGGACTATACAGAGGAAGGCTAAGCACTCACCTGTAGTCTGCATCGATCGGAGAGTACAGCAGTGGAGGGAGTGTCGTTGACGGGGACAGGAGGACTGGCTACAGTAGTCTTCCTGTTCAGTCTCTCCTCCCTCTCTGCCCTGTCCGCCTTGATTTGTTCCCTCAGTCGTTCCATCTCCTTCCTCGACTCTTCCTTGTCCTTCCTTCGTTGAGCCGCAGCTTCAATCAATTCCTTCTTCCTCATCTCTTCCTTCATATTCTGTAGTTGCTTCGATGATTCACGACGTTCCATCTATAAGGATTTCAAACATTTCAATCATAAAGGAAGAAGATCAAAGATAGGATAAAATAGCATAACGACAAGTTCCTAACCTCTTTCTGAAGTTCTTCCTTCTTCTTTGTCTCAGCCTCCTCCAACCGTTTCTTCTCTAATAGCTCTTTCGCCCTAAATGTCATTTTTATTAACATGCTTTCCTGTACGAACCCACTTGCACAATGTACTATATCATGCTCCTTTTTATTAACATGCTTTCCTGTATGAACCCCACTTGCACAATGTACTATATCATGCTTTCCAATAAACCAATCATTTTAGAAACGAAATGTGTAAGGAATTACGAACCTTTGGACCTTCTTAGCGAACTCCTCAGGAGAAGTTGCTGTGGAAGGGGTGGATGTCGTGGACGGGACAGTAGCTAATGAAGGGGGAGGGGCACTACTCTCCAGTAACTGAGAGATACACTTGAAGAGATGAGAGGGAGTGACACTTACTGAGCATGCCTTGTGTATGGATTGAAGGAAAGATTGTTCGGAGAGTTGGGCAGAGGGAGTGATTACTTCGACAGGACGACCGTACAGATCAAGGAAGTAAGAGACCGGGACGATCGGAGTGGGATCTGGAGGGAAGAGCTTAGAATATGGACCAAGGTTGTTCTTAAGATGTCATGGAAAAGAAAATATAGGAATTAGACTGACAGATTGCCGCGAAATTCTTCGCTTCCTCTGTCGTGTCTCTGAACCGTACTGCGACGACGGGGCAGGCGAAGGAATCGGGGGTGACCGAGTCCCACAGTTCAGTCATTCGACGACTCTGAGCACAACTCGAGAATATACAGCTAGAGAGTATCGGTTCAACCACAAACTGGTAATCACTCACGTTCTCATCTCCCGATTCGACGAAGACAACGAAGAGTGCCCTGGACTGCTTAGATGCCTCGATGGCCGGTCGAATTCCTCCGTCGAACCACTTCATCGCCTCCTATCTCATACAATACACGATATAACCAGCCAGAAACTAACCACTTTTGCAAACGTCACACAAACGGAACAACAAGATTTGCGTGTGTCGAGTGCACTTTTACACCGACTTTCGGAAAAGGCGGCGTTCCCTTTGTGTAAGAGTACAGTACTTACAGCAGTTTTATAGCAGTTTTCATGTTGTAATTTACTCCACATTTTCAATTACTTCTTTAGAAAGCCTAAGTTTTAAAGTATTACCGACCCAGACCAATCCAAGGGCTAATGATCTCTCAATGTATAAGCAATCATTCCATTGTTTTGCATGCATCTTTCGTAGCGTTTGTACAATCTTTATCTTGAGCATTTGGTATGAAAGGTGGGAGCAATAATAGTAGAGTGATAGTGTAGAGAGGGAGGGGTGGGGGGGGGGGGTTAGGGAGGAAGGATCAATTAGCATCGTATTCCTCCTCTTCGAAGTAAGTCACCGTCATCGGACACATGGCTGCGAAGGTATCGTCGCCCTTTAAAGAAGGGAATAAGTGAATGGAGGGAGAAGTGAGGGGAACAAGAGAAGTGAGAGATATCCAAGAGAGTAAGGGACAATGGAGCGATAGGGGAGGAGGAGTTAGAAGGCACTCTACACTCCGTTGTGAGTGTTCTCGTAACACTTATGACAGAAGGGTCGTTGGTTGACTTCCTTGAAGGTGCCCTTCGTTAGCTGTCGATTGCAGTACGTGCATCGGAAGTGTTCGGGATGGAATTTGTGTCCAAGGGCGGACACGCATCTCCCCGATATCGGACCCCTACACTGAGCACACAGCGAACCCCTCTTCTCATGGTAATGCGCCTCGCATAGAGGCTCCCCTCCTGCATCGAAGAACGAGCCTCCCTCGAACGAACGACCGCATCTCTCAAATGACACACTTGGAATGACAATGACAATAACAGTGACAATGACAGGGATGGAAGAAGGAGACAATGACATACGGAGTACGGGACAGACAAAAGCAGAGGGAGCAGACACACACGGAAATGACTAACCTGGCAGACGAAACAGTTGGGATGCCAGTGGGTACCGAGGGCAGTGATGAAATTGTCCTTGATAGGAGACTGACAACCATGACATTTCGGAGCGAAGAGACGGAAGAAATCGTCACGACAGTACACTCGCCCATTCTAAAGATACGGTAGTGAGGGATACGGTAGTCTTATGATAAGTATAGGAGGCAGATGATACACAAGACGAAGTGGAAAAGTACCTTCTCGTGGAATCCATCCTCTCCGAATTGCCTTCCGCATTCATCACAAGTGAAGTGTTCGATGTGGAATTGCTTGCCGAGGGCGGTTATGCATCTCTGAACAAGGCTGGTACACGTATCCTCCCATCACCCATCGACTAATCACCCGTATCCCCAACCAATCAATACACTCACATCTCTGATAGCTCCATTGCATGCATGACAACGAGGAGAGAAGAGCTTGTGGTAGTCATCCTCGCAGTACGCCTTGCCACTCCTGATACAGGGTACGGTTGGTACGATATGTATGAGTACTGTAGGTAATAGGATTGGCATAACAAGTGAGACAGTGCAACTATGCACCCCCTAACTGTATCATTTCCTTGTTTCACCCAGCAATGCAATATTCGAGTACTTCAGCTCTCCGCCAATAGGAACATAGTTACAGTAAGATTAGCCAGGCATACGGTACCTCTCGAAGAAGTTTCTGTGTCCGAGTTCCTCGCCGCACTCGCAGCATCGATAGTGTTCCGGATGCCACATCTTCCCGAGGGCGATCACCACCTGCACATCATTCCCTCCCTCTACAGCAACCATTCCCTCTTCCCACCTCTACAGTACCCCTCACCCTGCACATCATCTAATCTTAATCCATTCCAATCAATCCCCTTCTGCCCATCAACTTCCCTCACGTAAGTCAGTCAAGAACTCGCGAACAAACAATTGTCTCTTCGGTGTTTGTCCTCGTGCCACAAATGCTTCTCTCTTCTGTGCAACAGAGTGGGTGGGAGTAGAGGGGTAAGGGGAGGGGGAGAGGTAAAGAGGTAAAATTGAGAGGAGGAACCTCCAGAGAGTCTCCCCTCAGATGACCCTCCCCACCCTCATCTACTCATTCTCCATCTCCTACTCTCGCACACTTCACTCTCCATCTCACGCGATGTGTCCCTTTGTTCAATCTCCCTACTACTTCCTCTATCGAACAATGAATAGAAGAAGAATCGGCTGGAATGAGGAATGCAAATGATTCATGTGGAGAAGACAGAATGGAAAAGGCATGGAATGAGCACGAAGCAATCGATTGATAGTGAGTAGTCTCTTCAAGTATTCACTAAACCACTGCACAAAGTAACCCGCACACCCATCTAATGTATTATTGTTCTGGCATCACTTGTTTCCCCCATTCTCTGCTTGTCATCTACAGATACTGTATACGGTATGCATACCTGTCCAATGATGGGTTTGTTGCAGAAAGCGCAGTCTCCCTTGGGAATAGTCGATACTCCATGCTTGGATGAAAGAGTATCCGAGTTGAGGGTTCCCAGCATCGAATCCGCACGAAGGGGATCACGCGAGGTCGAGCGACGCTGATAGGGGTACATTAGGGGTACGGTAGGGAGACGGTAACGGGGGTACGAGAGGGGTACGGTAGGGAGATGGTAAGGAGTATGGGAGGGGTACGGTAAGGGAATGGGAGGTGTACGGCAGGGAAGGGAGGTGTACGGGATAGTTCTACTAACAGGACAACTCATGGAGTCAAACGATTATTAGGTGAATGAATGTGGAAAAAATGAAAATGTGGTTCATGTTATGAATATGATTCATTCATCACTAATTTCAACAAACTGTGTAATATCAGGAAATAATTGATCAGTTTTCTCTCGATGAAAAGAAAAATAGTGAATGGAGATGAGAAAAGGGACAAACTACGAGGGAGCGGATAGTAGAATGAATGAATGGATGGACGAAATGGGATATACTCACCAGATCGCCGTATGAATTGCCATTGTGAAGACTTCGACGGGAACTGTAAGTATCCAGACGTTGAGACAGTTCTCCCAACATACCTCACTCACTACTGACTAGAGAGAGGGGGGAGGGGGGAGGGAAAGGGGGAAGAGGAGAGAGGTTAGACTCGCGCATCACGGCAATAGAGCAGAGGAAGAAGAAGCACTCTGATGCAAGAGAGAAGGGAAGGGAGGCACTGTTGGAGAAGGGATAAGTGAGGGATTGGGAAGGGACAACTTGTACAACCTTTTCAGTCAAATCAGAAGTATGACCGACAATTTACGAGGGAGTCAATTACCCCGCACTTAGCCAAATGAGTTCTCGTGTGGCTAGCGAACAGTTCCAATAATAGGAAAGGAGCACAAGACACAGACCTGGGGTCCTCTCTGTCCCCCACTCCCAATTGAGAGAAGAGAGACTCTACAGTAGGACGGGATGTCGACGCTCCTTAACACTTCACTCACACATCCATACACTCGGTTATTACTACGGCAAACCAAAAAATACTTCAATCACTCATAATTCGATATTCGTCTAAAATGTGATTTGCCACCCCGTGTTCATCACCTTCATTTTGAGTAAGTGAAGCGGCTCAAGTGTCCGTGAATACGCGGCAAATCACATATTCTAGTCAAAAGATTTAGCAGAAAGTGAGCAACAAAGGACAGTGACAACTCTCACCATCGTGGATTCGTTGTCGATCTTCGGAGTATCGATTAACGAGAGATTCGACATGATCGAGGGATTGGATTGGGGAATGAGAAGAAGGAGGAGGAGGACTGAGATGGACAGAGGGTGATATGCAGGCAATTCTTGTCACTGTTTACTTTCCTTTCCCCCTTACGGTCAAAACGTCTAAAGAAAAGTAAACATTCGTAGCCGTAAAAGTTCCATTTCCCAACTATATTACATAATCACGTAGTCGTTTTGATACATAGAATAATATTTAAAAAAGCTCTTATAGATTTCATACTTGAAAATGCTTTGCTCTTTCAATTAGAAATCTTACCAAACTATTCCATTAGGCTATTTCCGTAGCGAAATATGATCTACGCTATGCATTCATCAACAGAAGGGAACATTCCCTCACAGCAAACCCCGCGTCTTGCAATGGATATGAGACCCAAGGACAAAGCGAAGAATGTAAGGAAGGGGAGATGAAGTTTTGAGAGGTCAGAGTACACAGATACCACGTTTATCTATCCGACTGCACTGATACCCTTCCTCTACTCACGTACATACCGTAACCTTCGTAATCAAAACTGTTGTAACAGAACCGTTTCATAAGTGTTTTGAAGCCTTTGGGTAATAATTCGGATTTGCTTCCTAAATTCTTGAAAAGACAAGTATGGAAAGGTACCCATTGCCACTCACTTCTTCTTCTGATCCACGTAGACCGGCTCCATGTCCTCCTTACTCTCGCTTCTCCTTCCCAAATGAGCTCTTCTCAATACTTCTGTCGTATTCTGCAGATCGACTAGAAGAGCCTCTGCAATCAATTCATCAGCACCATTCCCCGTAATGACTCTCTCTATACAACACTCCAGTTTAATCATTTCAAAGACACGCAAGGGAGAAGAGAAAGGGAATATGGGAAGGAAGCAGCATATATTGGGGTGATGAGAAACATATGTGAGGAGAGGACATGAATGGTTAACTCACACTTCACTACAGAACACACCACTACAGTACCCTCAGTGCACTCTACAGTACCCCTACAGTACACTCTACACTATATTACCCAGTGCAGGTCTCACTGCATCTGCGAACCGATCCTCCGGCATTCTCTGCAAGGGTTACGGTAGAGTTACGATAGCTGTGATACGAAAGACTACGGTAGTCTCGAGAGAGGAATACGGGCAGATGGTAAACACTAATAAAAACAAGCGATCAATGAATGTTCAAGCAAAGACAGAGGGCTACACACAAGAAAAGTGAGAGAAGCGGCAGTGAAAAGAGAGAAAAGGGAGGAGGGGAGAAGAGAGGGAGGGGGAGGGAGAGGGGGGAGAGGGGGGACAGGGGGGAGAGGAGAGAAAGAGGACGGGCAGGCAGCTCAGCTCTGCTCAAGCTTCACACCCACGCCGTCGCTCTCTTTCTCTCATTCCTCAACTCGATTCTTCCCCGAAGAGAAGAAAGAGAAGAAGAATAAGAAGAAGGAGAGGACAACTCACCGAGGTCTTCCATTCCCTTTCGAGACGACGACGGTCCTTCACTACCACCCTCCAGCGTTGCCTTAATTGACGAGTCTTACGAAATACGAGAAATAGTGGAAGCAGAGTCAACAAAGAACAGCAAGGAATATGAAGCGAGTGATCATGTTGAAGCGGGGGTTAATTATCATCTACAAGTAAGACGCGCAGCTGCCAAGGGAACATAATAATCATGAAGATCAAAATCGTCCAACCGTGATGTACAGAACTTGAGACCACAAATTGATTACCCGTCTTCCTAGGGCCGTTATCAAAATGTTACCAGAATAGCAGCACTGTAAAGTGCATCGTGTGCAGATAGTTTCCTGCTTTTCGAAAAGACAGAAAACGTACGCGCACGCACTACACCAAACGCAATACACATTTTATTTTAATATTTTACGTTGGTTATCGTCTCACGGACTCAGACAGGACGTATCTGACCCATTGAACTGCTCGCGTTGCGGTCGCGTCGCGGCAATTTGCATATGAACTTATTGGTCTACTTCTGCTTACGTAAAACGCGTCGAGATTTCGGTTATTTGCTCAAATCTCTACTTATTACATGTTTTCGATGGCTATTACACATGCGAACTGCAAAAAGTTCGACTTTTGACTGAAAGGCTTTTAAAAGAAGGAGGAACTGCGACGTAC
>LS926623.1:49183-93935 GCA_900490955.1 Micoletzkya japonica
CCGTAACTTCATATATAACCCCAATACTCCTATCACACCCGTTTCCAATATTCGCATCTAATATCCCCTTTCCTTGTTTAATTGTATATAATTCTGCTCCACCCGATTCGCTAGAGCGACGGACCTTTCATCAAATTTTCCTGTATTATCTGTTCTTGTTACCTCTGTGTCTTAATCCCGATGAAAACGATAAATGAAAAATGAAAAAATGAAAAATGAAAAAAATGTGTTTTGGGATATATCTCAGGAATACAATGTTCTACTGAGATGGCCAGCTACTCATTTTGTAGGTCTTTTATCTCTTATCCGTTTCTGCCTATCTATATTTTCGTACATCTTTTGCGTTACTGCATACACCCAGGAGTTTCCTAAAGGAAGGAGAGCGGCAATTTACATATGAAGTTGGGGCTTGATTTTCATGAAAGTTGTGTCAGATGGTTGGCATCAACAAGAATAACAACATATCAAAAAATTGGAGCCTTTTTTGTTTTAAAGGAGAAGATTGGGCAAATACTGTAGGAAACTCCTGGATGTATACCGTAACGCAAAAGATGTACGAAAAAATAAATAAGCAGAAATGGATGAGAGAGAAAAGACAAAATGAGTAGCTGGCCATCTCAGTAGCACATTGTATTTATAAAAAATACAAGGCAAAATGGTCATTTTTAAATAAGAATAACTCCGTTCTATGCAAAGTTATCGAGATCCGGTGTTCACAGATGAAATCAGCTTGTTTGACTCTATAACACATGTTAATATCAACAAGTTCGGAGATACCCATTTTGACGAACGAGGAAAATGTTAATTTTTGAGTGAAGGCGTTGATATGAGTATATGAGTATACGATAGAAACTGAGATATTGGTCAGACAAAGAAACAACCTGCTCAGTATCCTCCGCATCCAATCATGTTTCTGAACTACCGTAATCCTCGCTACAGAAAAGGGTACGATAAGAGGAAGGATACTGGTCTCTCCGAGACATAACACATGAGATAGACAGGCACATGTCTGAATGTACAGTTACAGTATGTCGATAGACTACCGTAACCTTGTTAATGTATCCCCTCAATGTTTCGTCTTTCAGCAAATCGTTCATTCGGTGTATTGTCGCCCTCGTTAATCGAAGATGCAAATCACACACACAAATCGGCCGCTCTATAGGGAAACTGGAAGGTGGTGGGCTCTCTACTGATCGATATCACGACTCACCCAGTCAACGGAATATCGAACCACAGAGAGAACTCATCGTGATTAGCATAGATAGACAGTCTTTGTCCTTCCTCTACCGTAATCCTCCGAGAGGGATAGTAGACAGCTTGCATCCAGTGGTCCCGCCACTGTAATCTACCGTACAAAAATAATGCAACATTACCCTTATTGAATTACAGTACTTCCATTAAACGCCAATCCACGAACTACAGTACCCTTACGATTAACTAACAACAGTATCTCCAACCAACCCGACTGTTCTCATCCTTCCAAGTGGGTGCCATAGTCAGTGTATTCTTCCCCCCACTTCCGTCCATATCAATATCCCACCACATGAGAAACGCGTCGACGCAACCGCGTTGCGTCGCCTGCATATCAAAATTATCAGGCTATGGTAACATAACAACATACCTTCACGGCAACCACAGCTTCCTCATTGTAAATTATAGAGTCCGCTTCTTCGAAGTTGAATCTCAAGGGAAATAAATTTAGCATAGGACAGAGAAAGAAGACTCACTCAAAGACAACTACAGTATCGGAAAGAGGCTGAAAATCCTTAGATGGTCGAAGTTGGGATAATTGAAGGTCGTGTACCGTACTACTTCCTAGACATTATTCTCAGATAAACAAAGAGACTACAGTATACCTGCACAGTCCATGACACACGATTCTACAGTAACCACCTCTGCGAAATCTCCAGTATCTTCTCCATTTTTCTGGAAAAAAATAATACTACTATTAAGATGACATTTGTCAGCCTTTCTCACAAGTGATACGGTAGTTTTCGTTGTGGGAGTCCCAGAAGTTTGAACAATGTTGAAGTCACGCAGGAAAGAAGAGGTGACGGGCTGTGCATATACTCGTGCTCTCGAAGGAATTACACGACAACCGGGCTGAAAAACGCGATGAGATATATCTTTCAAATGATAAATATTACGCTCTACCATACACTAAACAATAATAAAAGTAATACTATCCCACCCGAACAAGTCTCTGAAGAGCCTCCTTGAACGTGCGCAGTGCTCCCTCTCCTATCAATTCCGTATCGAACACCTGTAAAATATATTTTACCTCTAATGAGATTATATCTTACCTCAGCCACAATAACATTGGGAAGTTCTCCCAGATAAGATAGATCAGTTGACCGTTGTGCGATGACCTCATAAGAACGGGTTATGATATGAACTAGAGTTCGGCAGATGACTCATGACCAAGTCATGAAAGTGCATTCTTTGTCTGCATCTCTTCATTCTTCTCTCCTGTCTCGGTCCATTCTTGCACTTTGATGACCAAGTCATTGGTCATCTGCCGAACTCTAGTATGAACAGATAGTAACTACCGTAATCTTGTCGGCGTATTCACTCTTTTCTATGATCCGTTTCGCACAATCAGCCATCGGTTGGAAGACCTGAATATATGGAGGGAGT
Source organism: Micoletzkya japonica (assembly GCA_900490955.1). Lineage (NCBI taxonomy): Eukaryota > Metazoa > Nematoda > Chromadorea > Rhabditida > Diplogasteridae > Micoletzkya > Micoletzkya japonica. The sequence goes on from LS926623.1 coordinate 51,821, forward strand.
AGTTGCACTAGTCTACAGTACCTCGAGAGCAGTCACTTTATCTGCACCGGCTCTTGCAGCCATAAGAGAGAGAAGACCCGTTCCCGTCCCTTAATCACCATCCTCATCCCGTCCCCCCCCCACTCACCAATATCAAGCACATGTACGAATTCGCCCTTGTCCTTCAACTCCTTTATTACAGTAATCAATGCCCTCTCATATCGATCGTTTCTATCGTAATCCAGTATCATGTCCCCGAAACGCGACCTAGCCACCTCCTGGATACTGTATCTTTCCCTCCAAGCCTCCAACTACTAACCTGAATTAGGTCAAAGTTGTCGTCGGCTACAGTCCATTCTCGTTCTCCAGTCACTTTGTTTATCTTCTCGATAAACATTCTCTCTAAATTCGTATTCTTCGACCTTTTGTCTAATTGTCTACACGCAGATACATCAAAGACATGTAACATTTTCCGAGAGAAAAGGCTCATTGTACATCAACTCTTTATATCTGGCTGTAATAGCACAATCTGAATGTACAATAAATAGCATCCTTCAATAATATGTCACTATCATTCTTTCAAACTCATATCACTAACAGAAACTTTGACATCATCAACAGATACAGTATTGTCCTCTACCGTACCCTCTTCCTTCACTTCGTAATCCCCTCCCCCTTCCCCTAATTCCTCCCCTGCACTCATTCCCCTATCCGCTATCGACTTGCACACTTTCTTGTGAATTGGCCAGTCGAACCGTTGACATTCTTGACTGCAGTACGGCAGCTAAACATATTAATTATGATAGACCGACAAGACTCTCGAGATGTATTTACAGTAGTACCGTAGGAGAGTAATAAAATGAGTGTACCTTGCACTGTGGACACCTCTTAGTTGTAGAAGGTCCTCCACAGGTTGAACAGAACTTATGCATAGCAAAGATACGTTGACCGAATAGAGCCTGAAGGGATACTATAAGGGGTACGGTAGACGGGCACCTGTATGATATACTCGTAGGCAGAGGGACGCTCTCCGATCGGAGTCTTGGACATCGCCTGGAAGGGAAGAGCGTACTGCATCCACAGCTACAGTAATCCACCTTGACCATGGTCTCGAAGAGAAGAGATTGTCTGTATGGAAAGCCGACGATGGCTGCACGGAGATGGGCTTCGAGAAGGGGACGGACCTGCGGTTATTTGGATGGGGAGAGGGACGAGGAGGGATACCTAACCCCGTCTAGCTAGGTGTGTCTACATTGTACTCTACAAGCATCGGGGTCAATATCAACCATTTTAGTGTCAATCATACGTGGGCAACCTTCCCCGCAATATTTTTAAAAACGGGCCTACCAGTGTACGAAATCAAGCCTACCAATTGAAATTTTATACAAAATATAGACCTACCAAAGTAAAATTCCGAACAAATTTGGGCCTACCACCCATACTTCGGGTCGGTGCTCACGTATGGTGTCAATTGTTGAACTGAACAAACACATAAGTGAATACCTTGTCGTTCTCTCCCATCTTCAGTAGATGTCTCGCAAACGCAGTACATAGATCAGCTGAGCTTTTCCCGGCAAGTGACCCTGAAGGGGAGAATGAAGATTACGGTAGGGAGACTGGACTACGGCAGCCAAAAGAGACCCACCTAATTTTCCTTGTTCATCGATAAACTTGAAAGTCTCGCGCAATGTCACCAGTACCAGCCACAATTTCATCGACATTACCTGTAATGACGAGGTAATAAATATGAAGCGAACATAAATCAGAACATTAGTCTAGCGCCTTAGACCGAAAAGAAGGAAGTAATCTCGAAGCGATAATTGGAAGCAAGACAACTACCGTACTTCATTCGGCTCCTTGCACCGCAATTGCTTCTCGAAAACTCTATCAACGACGTAGAGTATCTTCTTGCTCTTCGATAAATGTTGTGCATTGTCCCGTAATTGAAAGATGACTGCCACAGGATGAACCTTAACTCTTGATTAGATTGTAGAACACGGTATAATTACCTTGTGAGACGAGGTAAGTGAATGTACGAATCGAACGAATTCAACGGGGAACTTCTCCTCCGAAGCGGCTCCCTTTGGATGTAGGAACTGTTCCACCTGAACACCGAATAATGATCGAGAAGGCTTGCAATAAAGGACTGTGAAGTGAAGTAATGGACAACTTACCTCATCGATGCTCACGTGGTTGTTGATTACTGTGACGCATTCGTGTTGTCCTGAGTGATGCTCTATTTTCCCTTCCAATCACAACGACTCACCAACAAAAGCAGCCAATTCCCCCGCACTTTTGTTGATTGTGTTAGTCTTCTGTGAATACGCTCCAGCATCCATCAGAACACGACACAGTTCAGGTTGACCTGTACACATTCACTTTCTACTCCCTCCGCGACTTGGTCTGAATATCACAAGTTCCACGAAAGTTGTCCAAAAGTACGCAAACGATTGCGAACTGTCTATGCAAATATGCGCCCTCTCCGACTTCAATTTCCTTACGATTCTACTAATCCCTGCCATGGTCACACGTTAGGGATCAGTTGGATGCCATCAACGGGAATAGTTTGTTATTTCCATTCAAGTTCAAGTTTTACGCTCTTTATCAAGATCAGCAGGGCAGGGACCAGATGTTGGGGGTCACTGGATCTGAAGCGCCATGAGTGTCTTCCATTCTGCTTTATCTTGCGCCTTCCTCAAGAATTCGGGTCCGACCGCCTTCACCAAGTTGTCTCTCCATCTCATAACTGGCCGACCTTGCCTTCGCTTAGGCCCACGAGGATGCCATTCCAAAACAGCCCTCAACCACCTCCGATAATCAAGACCCGCGATGCGACCAGCCCACAACCACTTCTTCTCTCTACAGTATCGAACCGCGTCCTTTACGTTAGCATGTCTATTCTCCCACTCATTTGTCCTCCTGTCAAGGAAACTTACCCCGAGCATTGAGCGCTGCCACTTCCTCTGAGCCACAGCAATTTTGTTCTCCAGTCTCCCGGTGAGTACCCAAGTTTCAGAGCCGTACGTGAGAGCAGGGAGGACCGCGCCGTCGAAAAGGCGCTTATTGATGGGCATAGGTACTTGTCGATTGGTGAAGATCGTGCGATAAGGCGAAATTAGCGGCTCGAATTATCCTGTCGACTTCTCCCGCAAAGCGGTTGTCATCTAGGGAGATTTCTTGCCCCAAGTACACACATCGCTCCATCAATCGAACTTTATGGCCATTGATAGAAACCTCTCGTCCCCTGGGAGTGGAAGAGATTGCCACTGTCTTGCTAGCACTAAGTGACAATCCCACCGTGCCCAGAGCGACAGTAAGCTCGTTAACCATGATTTGAATTTGCCTACTGTCATGACTTATGAGGACTGCGCCATCGGCAAACAGAAGGTGATTGAGGTATCTCCCATTTATGTTGATCCCCTTCCTGCCCCAGTTGAGAGATTTGAAGGCATCCTCAAGAGTGGCAGAGAACAGACCATTTATCGTTCCGTATTTGTGGACAACTCCCGTGGAACTTCTAATATTAAGATAAGCGAGCTGACCAGCCAATGCCGCGAACATGAGAGGAGTGTATCCATGCTTGTGAGCCTTCGTGTTTACATCGGCTCCTTTCTCGATCAGATACTAAATGCAATCATCGCATGAGGACAAAGTTCCCACTTTTTTATTATCTAGCCCAAAATGATACAAAATTCAAGGACAGAAACCTGAGAATTAGCTACGTCACTAAAATGGAATACAAATACTCCATGTTGCCTTTGCATGGAGACTATCACGCCACGACCGTTTAAATCAACGCGCACAAAACATTTAAAATGCACAGCTAGTGGCTAACCGCGACGCGTACGTGACGCGTATTGAGAATGGATTTTTAAGCCAAAATCTGACTACGGTATCAGCTCTCTAAAGGGAAGTTCTGTCCCACAGTTAGATGTAGGTTGCAATCGTACGTGCACGCGGACGTTCACTATGAACCAACCTTAGCCAAATCCATGTTTCCCTTGTAAGAAGCAGCGGAAAGGGGAGTCATTCCTTCCTTATCCTCACAGTCAATGCTCAATCCTTCAGTCTTCAGCATCGTTTTGGCCTCCTCAGTTTTACCTGAACATAGCTACCGTAACCGGAGTATAAAGGGGTTTTCATAAACATACTTCAGAAAGCACTCGCTTTTAAAAAGGAAAGGTGATAGACTGATTAGTATTTACTTTTGTTTCTCTGAGTTTACCAATGCTTGCCACCAACTAGAATACAGCAGAAGTCTCTTAAGATCAGAAACTATGATTTGAGTGTAACTCGATGGATAAGATAACATACCATCGTTGATAAACTGAAATAGTTCATCCTCCTTCGTCGTATGTCCCGTCATGAGATCGTCTCCTCTTCGATAGCCCCCTTCCCACTCGAAATAGATCGAGATGAGACGTTCCTATAGCAACCACATCACTCACACTCCATTAAAATGCAAGGAAGACACGCGATGACCGACAGGAAATGAAAAGTTCAGGTGTGAGGATGGAAACCGCGCAGTTTAATAGCAATCCTACGATAAATTAAAGAGTTTTATTCCCTAATCTTAACAGAATTTTCCATAGAGCTTTGAGAAGACTGGAACATGTTTGCACGCATAAGTAGGTACAATGTGAAACGATACTTGCTATGTAGCATATTTTCAAATGCGAAAGCGAAAAAAAGCGAAAACAAAATGAAAATGAAAATTTAAAAAAATCTAAAACTTAAATTGAATCCGGAACGGCATCTGTCAAGTAGCCTGAGATAACGCAGAAGGATTTTGAACATCTTGTGCACTCGGTACACAACGATATCAGTTTATGTTCTCAGTTGTTGTGTTCCTTTGTTTGTTTCTTAACCGATATATGGTTCCCGGTGTGATCGTAATCATTTCATTGAAGCCATCCTTCTACTCGAATAAGGATCTCTAGCTTGTCAGTGGTTAGGCCCATGAATCCACTTATACTTCGGCTTTCTCCCTCTTCTTTCTCCTCAGTTCTTGGACAAGGTATGTAATAAGTGGTTTTATTTATTGTATATGTGATGTTAATCGATTAGTTTAGTCGTGCGGCTGGGATTGAATAATGGGAAAGACTGTCGGCTACTGTATACATCTTCACTTATGTGTTCCGCATCTACTGTAAATGACGACAGTAAGAACCAACTAAAGAAAGAAACATTGGTAATTTTGTAGCTCTATTTCACGGTATTATCTATTAGTTCAGGAAGGCCTCCCTCTCGACAAGAAACGACTATTTCGTGTTGCCCGAGTATCTAAGCGATCCCGCACATATGACAACGATAAGGTACTGTAAAATCCTTCATTTGTGTGCTGAAGTGAAGTCCATGAATGAAGGATTACTGGAATGTTGTCAACTTGCAGCTGATAACTAATTTCAGATTGACAAACTGCGTGCGATGGCTGAATTCGGTCTGTCGGAGTCAGATCTGAAGGATCTTCCCTCAGTTGCTCGCCCCGCTCGTTCATATTCAACTAACACTGAACCACGCACTCTCTACTATCTCCCTGATGTATATCACAAGGCTCTGAAGGTTCGTGATTGCAGTACTCCATATGTTGTTCCAAAATCCATCTGAAAAATGCTAGGATCAATTACTCAACACTTAATTACTTCCAGAGATTATTGTCTATTTTTATCTAAATGTTGATGTAGCCAATGACTGCTAGACTATCGCTGTGATCATGACAAGCTTTCGTTTTAGGTGCATGGGAGCATTGAGGCCTTAGCTTCTCAACGGAAACCAATAGTCGAAATGAGAAAGGAGCTGACGGATGCAGAAAAGATGAGATTGCGTATGAGGGTTGAGGTGTGTTCATTCTACTCTTCGCTTGGAATTGAGTTGATATCGTTCAGGCTAATTTGGATACCCAAAAAGGAGCCGATCGTGTAGTGGGAATTGCATTCGCTCTGAATACGTGTGATATGGTTATGAAGGTATGTCTTTTTATCTCGTCCCTCTTCTGAGTGGTCTACATGGTAAAAATAAATGTTTAGTTCACGGCAGCGTACCTTACTGGTTCCAAGTCGTTATTCGCTGAAGCGATTCACTCAACTATGGATACTGTCAATCAGGTATCCTTATATTCTTCCTGAAGGCCTGCTCATGCATCTTTTAGCTCATTCTACTTCTCGGTATTCGCTATTCTGCGAAGAACGCAGATCCTCTCTTTCCTTATGGATACGGTATTCGCAGCTTATAATACTACCGTATCGCTTTATTCTAGGAAACATGCGGTATGTCACATCACTAATCTCCGGTTGTGGAATTCTCGGATTTGGATGTGGCCTATCGATGTACCATGGGATATCGGGATTGTTGCATCCTGCCGAACTAGAACCACTGACTTATGTGAGTATGCCGTCTTTGCATATCTATGACATTTGAGTCTAGGCATACTATGCATTGTTCATGTCATTGTGTTTCCAAGGAACATCAGCTATTACTGCATACAGAGAGGTAAGATGAATGGTAGAGGAAGGAGTAGAAGTTGTATTCAAGGTGAGGAGGAAAGCGAAGAAGGCTGGACTGTCCATCATTCACTATGGTTAGTATTCCTATATACCATATTCCATCATTCATGGTCATCCTAGAATATAAAGAGCAGAATATTCTTAAGTGAAAACCTCGGCCGATCCCAGTCTCAATGTAGTTCTTCTCGAAGATACTGCGGCTGTTTCGGGAGTAAGTACCGTACTCTTCATTCCCCAGGGGAACTTCCCCTTACTCTGATGATCATCGAATAACAATGACCCACTATGTTGTGTGCAGGTGGGAATAGCCCTGTGTGCCATATCCCTCTCGTCCATCCTCAATTCTCCTATTCCCGATGCATGCGGTTCCATTATCATCGGAGCTCTACTTGGCAAGTGCCAGTTTGTGTATAATTCAGTCATGACAGACTCGTAGGCAAAACATCTCCGAATGAATGAAATGCGTTCTTGCATTCAATTCAACTGTCCAGATCTCCTTATATTACTTATATCAATATAACATGCGTAGATTACGTAATAGTGGTAACTAGATATACGTGGGCACCGACTCATAGTATGGGTGGTAGGCCCAAATATTTTTGGGATTTTACTTTGGTAGTCCCGATTTTGATAAAAATTTGATGAAAATGGTCGGCTTGATAATTCACGACTACCTACAATGGTAGGTCTGTTTTTAAATTTTCTTCCTGCTTTGAAGCCCGCTATATTCCCATAACCATTTCTATGTAGGTACGGTAGCGACGTTCATAATCCGTACAAATGCCGCCCATCTCGTCGGTCGCTCTCTTCCCGCGAGAATTACCGATGATATCGTTGCGAGACTCAACAACGATCCTGTCATACGGTAAGATTCAGTATACTAGAATATACTAGACATTACACTAGAGAAATGTAGAGACGCATCTAGTAATAAGAAGATAGGGTTGTGTTTAGCTTTTGGAGATACAGTTGGGTGTATCCTTGAAGTTGTATTCAGTTTTCAATGTGATTTCAAGGTCTTTATTGGGTGGTATAAAATTATGGGTTGGGAAGGATACTCGTAATTACAGTAATCATGTTGAGTGACTCAGCGCACCGGTAGGGAAAGGGAAGAGGGTACTGTAGTTCGAAGACAACTCCAGGGTTCATTGTGTCACGGTTCTTAGTTGAGATAACTGAGCAGTAGGAGAGGATTACGGTAATGGATGGGCAAGAGACTTGGAAATGAAACTTGTGTCTACTGACAATAGTGCGAAAGGATCCGTTGGATAGCAAGACGTGTGTACAACAGATCTGTACACGATGTGAAGACGACTTCTCTGGGAGTGGAACACTCGCGATTCAAGGCAGAGATCGACTTCGATGGAAGGGCTATCACCAGAGCTTATCTGAATGATGAAGCTGACACAACTGCTATGCTCAAGGTTAGTTGGTATATTGTAGTCCCATCTAATATTCGTGTTAAGGAGGCACAACAGTTGAAAACGGAAGATGAATTGGAGGAGTTTATGGAAACGCATGGTGAAAGGATCATTGACAGGTATTTTATCTCGGATTTCAGGCGATTGCTATTATGCTTTCGCGCTTTTACACTTCTATGCTTTTGATTACACCTAACAAAACATTATAAGATAACAATGTTTTGCTAGCTATGCGCAAATAAACTTCTTTCGCTGTTTGTAGAATCGGAGAAGAAATCGATCGAATCGAGGGAGAAATCACGAAGAAACACAAGGATATTCGACACGTGGATCTCGAGGCACTTTAGTAGGGTAGGTAGGCTAGGTGTGGTTTGTGACCATTCTTCATTCATACGTATCATATAGGACAGGTCATCTCTGTGTATCCGATAGTAATAGCAACACTCGATTTAATAGTCACTCAATTCTCTTAATCGATTATACTAGCTCATTTTCCCTCAAATCTCATGATATATACCTATAGAAAGAACGTTATTTATATACCCGATTGATATGTTATTTGTATAGATTGAGGTGCACAAGAGTACGGTAGATAGGATACGGTAGTGTCTCGATTGTCGCTATCTCATTCCAAACATTGCCCAGAATACTCCGGTTGAGATAAACTATAACGGGATATCCGATTGCAGAGAGGGGATGGATGGGTCACGTGCAAATGTCGCGTTCTGTCGCATTCCAAAAGGTGTAAAGAATGTGGGGACAACTATGTCAAGAGCGACACAGCGGCCAAGGACAATTCACGTATCGGACAGTGTTGTTGTGTTGAAAGCCCTCGGATAGTTGAAACGTAACCGGAGAAGGTTCTCTCACCTCTACACATTTGCCACTAGAATCGGTCTTCTCTGTCCGTTCGCTGCATCGTTTTTCCTCCTTTTCTTCTCAAAATTGTTGAATTGAACCTTCTCGATCGCCCATCGAACGAGTCTTAAACGGAATGCAATGGATACGGTAACTACAGTAGAAAGGAATCGCGAACTGACGATCGAATGGTGATTATGAAGAAAAAGAGGAAGAGGACTGCAGCTGTGCCTATGCCGACCATTGGGTCATAGGACTTGTAGAAGTGTTCTGCTTTGGTCGGAGGGTCATGCTGAAGGGTACGATTAGAAGATGGTACAGCTTCGTCTTATCGAGGTTATAGAGAAACTCACATCCATAAAGTCGCGTTTCTCAACACAAAGTGGCCAACACGGACGAGGCATGATTGCCTGGAAAGAGATACTTGCAGATTGTATGCGGTACTGGTAGAGTAATGGAGGGAAATGTGATGGATCTCTCCAATTGAAACATTTCTAGTGGTCCCAGTCATGCAATCGCTTAATCTTTTTACGACTCCTTTGAAGATAGCGAGTGATAAGAGTGAGTGAAGAGACCGACGCTCTTCTCACTACAGAAGCCCTCCTCACTTCCTCTCCATTCCACTTATTCTCTCTAGCCTCATCTTCTCTCAGTATTCCTCTACCGTATCCCACCGTACCCCTAGCGTACCCCTCTTACCGTACTCAGATGGGATCGTCTTCGTCTTCACTGCCCGCAGGCGAATTGGACAGATTGAGCATCGAAAGTGGCTGTGAGTCGATGGTCTGAAGGGGTATCATAGTAGAATGGTTTTCCAGTCATCATTCAACAATATCTATGCTCATTTCGTTCTCGTCGTGAAAGAAAGCTATGAATGAATAGAACTAGTTAGTGGAATATAGCGGGGATTGTTAGAGAAAGAGTAGAGATGAATAGAGACAATGGTATACATTGAAGTGTCGAAGAACTCCATTCTCACACTGTACAAACGATTTGTTGCATTGGCCAAGCACAGGGAACGAGATACTAACCAGGTACTGAATACTTCTTGTCCTCCTCCCCCCCTCTCCCCTCTCCCTCGTGCCCCCTGACCCCTTCGTCTCATCTATCACTTCCTCCTCATAGCTCTTCATGACTAAACAAGACTTCCTCGATATACAAGAATTGCGTGAGAATCCATTGGGAGTTCGAATCATCGATGCATTCTTCGCAGATGCTGAGTAAGTAGTGGGAACAAGGAGAGATTAGTTGTGGTTGGACGGTATGGGAAGACTTTGTGGGGACAAGTCTAATGGGGATGAACGATCAGCTGAATACAGTATGCAGAGTGTTGGGTAGAATACACGAGAGAAATGCAGAGAGGGGTGTTCTCAAGCGAGGGAAAGAACGAATAGTTGAGGATACATGAAATGAAGAGAGATGGAGGGGATTCCGATTGATGTCTAGTACACAACTGCACCTTCCTCCCCTTTTTATGTGCATCTTTTGCCTTGGATCCCCTGTTCCCTCCTTATCCCTCGCTCTCCCTCCTCATTCCCTCCCTTTTTCCCCTTCTCTACCCTTCCCCCTCACACGTCACTTACTTGTTTAACTACCTACTCTACCATCCTTCCCTCTCCCCTATTCTCCCTCTTCCTCCCTTTTCCTTCAGATCCCCATACCCCATGCCCATATCCCATCCCATCCTTCCCTTTTCCTTCTTTCTCTCTCAGCTTCAATAAGGGGTTGTAGACAATCAGGAGAAAGAGAAACAGGAAAAGGAGAAGAGATGAAGAGAGAAGAGAAGGGATGAAATGAGAGGAGGAGGGATACAAGGAATACAAGGGAGAGGAGGGACAATAAGGAGAGGGAGATTAATTGACGATGAATGAGGGAATGGACATGCTTCATGGGTGTGGGAGAGGGGGAGGGGAGAAAGGGGGGGGGAGACAGACGAAGAGAGCACTTCTCTCATTAACACTTAATTGCAGACTATACAACTTACAGAACTAGGCAGATTAGCAGCCAAAATAATCAGATGAACTAAAACTAGCAAGGAGAAATTCGTTGGAAGAAGGGAATAGTTTTGGTTTACCTATTTGAGAGAGAGAGTATGCACGGATGATTCTTGTTGTGAGAGTGACAAGAGGAACAGCTTTAGAGATGATGAATAAGAGATGAAAGAGGGACTAGAGCGAATAGAAGAGAGAGACAAAAGGTGCGGTGGAGGGGAATAAGAAATGACTTATTAGGGAAGGGGGGAGAGGGGAGAAGCTTGGGATGGACAAGAAAAGCATTCTATCCCTGGGGAAGACTCTTGACTTATCTGATCTCGGAAGATAAGGAGAAGGGAATGGGGAAGGAAAGAGGAATGAACGAAGAGAGATGAGGATGATTGATATGAAAGAGACTGAGGAATGACAAGATACGAGAGATGAATAGGGATGGTTGAGATGAAATGAATGTTGGGAGAGGGATGAGGGACTGGAAGATGAGAAGGGGGAGGGGAGAGATAAGAGAGAAAGAGTCCGAAGGCTGCGTCCGAGTCGCACGGAGATGAGTCTTATGTGGAGATTCGAGGCGGATCTCTCTTCCCCTCTACTCCTCCTCTTTACTCTCTATCTCTCCCCCTCCCACTACCCTCTTCTTCCCTCCCTTTCCCATTAAATCTTCCTACCAATCGTCAGTTGTTCCTTACACATCCTACACATATAAATGACATGGAGCGTTCTCAAACTTAGAATCGAAGAATAATGAAAGATGAGTGAGAAGGGGAGAAAGGGCAGGGGAAGAATGAAAGGAAATGGAATGAGAAATGTGAGACTGAGACTAAGAGGAATGAATGGATTGAGGGTTGGAGAACGATTGAAGGTCTACTTCTACGACTTTGTCAAGGTGAGATTAGAGAGGGCACGGGGAACGGGGGAATCATCAGTAGGACAATAGTATACATGCACACAACTCTGACGAGAAATAGCATGCACCTCTCTAGAGGTAAATATTGCTATGAAAAGCATGTTCATCCTTGTAGGTTCTCTCTCACTTCCGACCTATCAACAAGAACAAAGCCCATCCATGGAATACTAGAGAAGCCAAACTCAAATGTTTCAATTCTACTTTTTTCCCCTATCCTCTTCACATTTCAGTTGCCTTCACCATGTACGATCTCAACAAATCTGACACAATTACCAAGGATGAATTCAAGAATATTCTACAGGTATTCATTTTTATCACTCACATTCACAGCTCGATCAAGGTGGCCATGTTCTAACATGTTTCATGTATTATTTGATGGTTGTGCTCAATCATAGTGTTGAGATGATGATCGGAGAGAATGTGGGAGAGGAACAAGTCAATTCGATAGCCGATAGGACTATGAGGGAGGCAGACAAGGACAACGACGGATTCATCACTTTCCAGGAGTTTTGCCATGTCAGAGGAAAACTCAGACAGGGAGGAATATACAGCGAGAAGTGTATAATATACACGATGCTAATACTTGTTGTGGTCCTGTCTATGAATACAGATGAATACAGAGAATTCAGGCAATGGAGAAGACGGATATCGAACAGAAGATGTCTTTTCACTTTCTCGCCTGAATTGGATGGATAAAAGAGATGAAGCTGTGACTAGCAAGACAAGTCAAGACTGCCTGTCCCTCTTGTCTTTGCCCTCTTCTCTCGTTTCTGTGGCAACCACACTTTCTATGCTAGCTAATTGAGAGAACTAATCTCATCCAAGGTTCAATGGGAAATAATAAAATGAAGGAAATCACTTTGAATAGGAATACGAGATGATCTAAATGAATTAGTGTGAAATTAGCAAATCGATAATGGAAGAGAGTTAGTCCTCATTCACTTCTGATTATTCGTCGAGAGTGGTCGAGTCCCTTTCTCTCTCACTATGGCTCAATCTTTCTCTCATTTCCGTACTCATGATTCTACAGAAAACAAACAGTTCCCCTTCACAGTAAGTTTTCTTCATGTTCTATGGCAACCCTCATTTATGGTAATCCTACAGTAATTCAACTTACAGGAATCATTACAGGTATCATACATCTCCAATGTGCGTATGTTTGACAATGGAGAAGATGAAGATGATTGGATGTTCCTTCCTCTTCTCAAATCACACGAGGTACACATCTCTCCATCCATTTCTTCTGCCATAACCCTTTTTCCATACATAGACTAGACTACCGTAACCGAGATTCAGTCTACAGTACTCCTTACAGAAAGAAGACACATCTCGTCGTTCGAATCTCGTTGCTCTTCACATTCCTTCACTCAAGGAGTTCATTGATCGATACGAGAGGAAAATGGAACTAAAGGAAGTAAAGAAAAAGGAAGAGACCGAGAAAGGTTAGAGAACGGTAGTGTGTACGGTAGATGGTGGATAGATGTCAAGATAGTTAGGGGAGGAAATAGCGCTAAGTGAAATAGGAAAGAACTTGATTTGAGCAGTTGCGGTAGCCAAGCGGGAAGTGGACAAGGCTGTGGATTCTCTTGAGGTATCCTTCTATTGCAATTGGGAGATTACACAATTGTTGTAATAAGAAGAGCGTTCAGAGTGCCGGTCACCTCGAGGGAAATCCCATAGAAAACGACATGAATCTATCGTCGCTCGCCTTCTCTTCCATACAAGAGGAACTAGGTGAGACTTCTCCAACCCTTCTTACAGTATCCCTTTTCCTGTTTAATAGTGCGTGCTACAGTGTCCCCTTTTTGTCAGTATGCATAGTATATACTACAGTGGCCTCTTCCTCTCCTACAGTATACCCCCTGCAGTATCCCCACCTACAGTATCCCCTCCTACAGTATCCCCTCCTACACTATCCCCTCCTACAGTATCCCCTCCTACAGTATCCCCTTCAGCCCAATTCCTATCTCCTCTCCCTCCGTCTTCTTCTCCTTCCACTAATCTCTGTCTCCCCCTTTCAATCCCTCCGCTCTCATCAAACACATCTCCCTCCTATCGAGCCATCCCCTCTGTTGCTAAGGTTGGTTGTCTTCCCTGCCTACGGTACTCCTTCTCTTCCCTTCAGGACTCATTCTACTGTCCCATGTGTCAGATGAACTTGCTCAATTCGATGGAAGTCGCTAATCACTTCGAAGATACAGTATGTTTCATTGAGCGGAATAGACACAAATAAAATTGTAGACGGCTTGCAACGGAGTTTCCACGGGAATGTGTCCCCTTTGTGCGAAGAGACTGTGCAATAAGTATACACTAAAGAAGCATCTTAAGATACATTATGTAAGTGATTCATAATAGGCAATATCTTCGTGCTTATTTTTAAAGCTATATAGAGTCCATTTTCGTCCATTTTTACATGGTTGACCATGCCTCATTCGGGTTACGGTATCATTATGGTAAACCATTCCCATGGTGTAATAATTGGACAATCGTTAAAGTTTTGGCTAATTCTAAATTTTTGATTTTTCATCCCATCCGAGGGGGTCTCGTAAAATGTCTCTTAAGGGAAACAATCAGAAGTGCTACGAATGTTGGCTGGAGTTTGGAAGGGATGTGGATCTGAGGGTCCACGCTATTACGAGTGGACACTTCCATAGGTGAGAGGGAACGCAGATGCCTATCTACAGTGCTCATTTCTCAGATGAACTGCAAAAGTGGGATCAGCAAACATTAACTCTCTTTATTGAAGGTACGACGGAGAGGGTTATCTCATTGGAAACCCTTCGACTGACAAGCCGAAGACCACTTACAAGAGGAAGGCCCTCAAGGAATTGACTACGGTAAGTGATGGAGGGTTACGATAGACTGAGGAATTGTAGGAAGAGGTGGAGAACGGAAAGAAGAAGAAGGTTGAGAGGGAAGGAGAAAAGGAGGAGAAGGAAGAAATGGAGAAGCAAGAGAGTGAGAAGATTGTTATGGAGGGAAACAAGGAGAACATTCCCCTCTGACTCTTCCACTGTATCTCACCCCTTTGTCGCATTTCCCTTTATTATTGTCTCCTTATCTCTATTCTTTATCACATAAATGGAGTTAACATGACAATTTGATTATAAGCAGAAAGTTAGAGATAGAAGGAGAACTCATTCAAACGCTGTAGAGACTTCGTTCACTCCAAATATGACGAAGGGGCTTGAATCGGAACTCATCGGGCTGACCAACGTGTCTTACGGTATCTCTGAGAGGATGAGATTAAGGGGAGAGAAAGGAAGACAAGCACTTGAATGGAGTGGTCTTCCACGAGAATATCGGAGTGGGGTTGTATGTGGGACCAGCCACGGCATCGAAGGATTGGGTCTCGATCAGATCCATGTCTGTGATCTGCAAAGGGAATTTGTTCACTTTTTGTCATTTTGTTGACTCTTCAACAAGATAATGCATATTTCCTTTTATCAAGTAGTCTGTCCCTTTTGACTACTGCAGACAGAGTGCACTAACCTTGACATCAGTCGCTCCGTGATCTCTGAATCCGAGAGCATCGAAGGGATACGTTCCATTCGAGGGATTGAGGTCCGATCGACAGGCTATTGCGTTCTCCGCTGAGTAGGGAGGATTGCAGTCACAACGGGAGAGAGGATCACGGGTGTAGTCGTTGGATCTGATAGGGGGAGGGAGGGAGACAGGGAAGGGACTACCTCATGAGAGCCCGCATGCTGTCTACGTCGTGCACCTTCTTGTGGTCTCTCTTGAAGATGAGTGCCCTCGGGGTCTTCTCGTATGTGAACCAATCTCCGTACTTCTCAGCCAACGCAGCTGTCGCACTGTCTTCGTACACGTCGGGGAAGTAACTGAAGAGGGATAGGGACGTCTACCCTTTCCCCCACTCACGGCATGTTGTAACTCGGCCAATAACGGTGTTTGTCGAGGAAATGAGAAACATCGGAATGTTGGATATAGCCTCTGAAGGAAGACAGATTACGGTATATTACGGTAACTTACGGGAGTTGTTCGAGGATATGGATGAGACCGGGAGGAAGGTGGTGCATTCCCTTGCGGAACAGCTTGTAGTCTACGATGATCCACTGAAAGCATCTTGCTTGTATCGACGACTTGTGGTCTGACCTTTCTACCTATTCATCTCATGACCAAGCATGTCGTATTAAGATTAGAAAATGATAGCTAAGAATCATTAAAATGGTAATTGTTGCCACCTGATTGTTGTAAGTGCCTGAATTGTGTCGTGCAAATGTCTCTGCCCATTCTTCAGTACTCGATGCCAGTCGATGAGCCACCTTCATCATAATAGATATCCCCTCTTATTCTCTTTTCGTCTCACCTGATTCCTCACCCAACAGAGAAGGGTATTGGGTGTGGTGTACTTGAGAATCTCTTTGTTGTAGTTAGAGATGGTGGTCTCCATAATAGCTAGATTGGAGGAAGTCAGAACGAAATCGTCGACGGAAGGAATTCCACCTCAAAGGTATACAACATTATATACAAAACTTCGAAAAATTTATTCAGCTTTAGAATGCGTCACTTTTATGGCGATAAGCGGGGCTAACCAGGGTATCCAGAGAACGTGTAAGTTGTACCAGGAGCGTTGTGGAGTTTGAAACGGTATCTACAATGGATGAAGGGTGGACAGATCGAGGGAGAGGTAACCTTTTCTGCATACGAAGCATACTGGAATAGCTAGTCCAAGTGACGTGCGAGAAGAGAAGATTCGTGTTGTCATCGTTGATCTGCACGTACCTGCATCGAGTACCGACGGACTATCTCTTACCCTAACAAGAGCCGAACAATGGCCAGATCCAATCCACGTTCTTCGCAAATGTCGTGGTTTTCCTAATTTGATCTCGAGATCTTCGATATCTCCAGCCAATTGAATGAGACTAAAAGGCGCGTTTTGCCTCTTCTCTATTTCCATCTTTGCTTGACGTGAGTAGAAATGATCGCCTGTAACTGACTACAGAGGGTGAATGACAAGATCGTTATCGCTCATTCCACTGTTGATCTTCCCATAGTATCCGTCGATCATTCCCGCCAGTTGATTGATTGTCACATTCACCTCAACACTATGCTCATCTTTGGAGAAAGCTTGGTTTTCTTCAAATTGATATGTGAATTCGGAAAAGAGGCTTTAGGACCTAGCGAATCCAATAAAAGGTCAACAAGTTATAGTAGAACTGAACTGTGATCTAACCTGCTTCCAATAAAGGTCTTGCGGGTTATCCTTGATCTTCTCTCTCATGTAGACAAGATTCGTAAGAAGGAATTGAGCCAGTCGTTCACAATAGTCTTCTGCTCCCTTACAGTAATCCTCGGCAGTATTGTAGATGTGCATGGCAATGAGATCTCTCGTTGTACGGCCTAAGAGAGGTAATAAGGGTTGAAAGTTGAAGGAAATGACCTTCAACAAATCCAGCAGCATATCCCTGTAGGTATTCAGGAATCTTATCATTCGCAATTTCCACATCGAGAACAGCCCAGCTAAAGTATGAAGTATGACACAGCTAACAATTGTGCAGTTACGGTAACTTTCATTCTTGGCACAATGCCAAATTTGCCCAAATTGTTAGCTTTTACTGAATCATCCGCTTTTCCTTCTCTTTTATGCCATAACGAACCCCTAAAGCGCAATTAGCTCACCCGGTCTGATTGATGCTGTTGACTAGCTTTGCCTTGGCAACATCCTTGTCACATGTTGTGAAGCCAGAGTCAGTCAAAGATGTCGTTTTGTAGTAGTACAATTCCCCGTCGTTTGTTGAACATAATACGTACTGTAATGTGAGATTTCCGCTTTGTTATTGAGTGTCTAACCTCTCGTTTGTAGCCTCCGTGCCTCCTGTGATGATCATCAAGGGAAGCCGATAAGGATAAGAAAGGAAGGACGAGGAGAAGACAGAGTCCCCGCATGCTCGGCAATGCCAATTCCCTCTTGGCTCTGGCCTCGGATGGATCGTACGAGTCTAAAGTGACCGGCCCTCTGCAACTGCTACAGGTCAGACGGGGTCGAAGTGTGCACTAGATTAGATAATACGGCCCTACACAGTCTCTCGTGCCATGCACAGGACCGATAACACTTCGATCGAAGGGGCTTTGAACTGACAAATATGAGGTGATTTGGACGCTTTTCAAGGAGCTGGGATGGAGGGCGGGCTTCGGAGTGCTAAAGGCCAACATCCTTTTCGTCTTCGATGAGTCGAAACAGAAGAAGGGAGCACCTCCCATATTAGTACTCATCATAGAGGATTGCTTCGTGCAACTAGGAGATGATAACACTATCGGCAAGGAGTTTTCATTCGAAATCAAATTCAAGACTACTGGGAAAAACTACATTTTTGCCGCAGAGAATTTCAAGTCATTAGAGAAATGGGTAACAGTGTTGAGTACTACTCCGATGGACTACATTCACATAACAAAGCAATCATTTCTTGAGCAGATTGAGAACTCTCAAACGAATCAAGCAGTAGTTGAAGCGGATTGTGTAAATACTGATAATTAGCCTTATCCATGCGAGATGGAGTATAGGTAATAGTTTTATAGAAATAGTTACAGTGTAATAAGGAATAACAGGATTTAATTGTGAATCTCACCTTGTACCGTATCCTATCCTGTGACAACATGTATTTGGTCTCGTTTTGCTATAAAGGTTGTGAAGATTATTGTGAGCAGGATTGGTCAAGCGTTGATTCGCTGTAATACATTGATATCAAGAGATGAACAGTGAGAATACATGGATGTTATCAGGATCGTCAACGCGTAACAGAGGCGATAGAATGCCGGTGAGTCACTTCTTATCGAATTCTCCCTTCCTTTCCCCACTCTCTTCTGTCTATATTACAACCCTCTTTTGTCATGGAAGAAAAGCTTTACGAGGTATGCGATCTTACAATTAGTAAGTAATAATTAGGCTACAAAACTATGTTTGTACTTGCAGGCGTATCACTCGAAGTTGGAGAGCCCACAGATTACGGGGAACATGGGATTGTTGCCTCTGCGAACGAACGCCAAGGGACCTGCCCCGAGTGAGTGGCGTTTCCCGTTATGAAATAAACTAGTCTATCTCAAATGCGAGAAGACTTTTGAGTGTAATGATGAGCATAATGTATTTTTACCTTTCAAGATTTACTTTTTTCATGAATGTCATTTTTACTTTGTTTAGAATGCTAGAAAATGAAGAAGTAAATAGACATAATCTGCCAAATTAGCGTTTGCCATATGACAAATCGCGCATCATCAACATACGTGGGCACCGTATGTTGATGACAACATAAGGTAATATATGGGTGGTAGGCCCAAATTTCTTTGGAAATTTCCTTTGGTAGGCCTATATTTCCTACAAAATTTCAATTGGTAGGCTTGATTTCGTACACTGGTATCTCAAAATCTTGCCGGGAAGTTGCCCATACGTGGTCATCAAATCGCACTTCTTTATATGATAGAATATTTATAGAATTCGGCATCTCTAATTTTCTTAGTAAGTCAATGTCGATAAGTTGTAGAGACGGACGGGGAGGACATCATCGACGAGGCTCTACAGTACTTCAAGCCGAATATCTTCTTCCGTGAATTCGAGATCAAGGGTCCAGCCGATCGGACTCTCATCTATCTCACTTTCTACATCACCGAATGTCTTCGCAAACTGCAAAGGGTCAGTTTTTTAAATTTTATTATTATTATTTACTTATTTACGAAGGAGCGTGCGGTCGAACAAATGTGCTGTGAAAAAAAGATAGTAAGAAGTAACCGAGAATAATTTGAGAATCATTGTAATACGAATATAATGTATGCATCTCGAAATACTAGAGCTAAGGGCATAGGATTACGGTTATGACCAAACCTGTAATAAGTGAGTTGTAAGTGTTTTTTGTAACGAATGTGGTGCTGCATATGGTATATCCAAGGAGGCTGACGTTGATAGCAGTGCATTTCTGTTGTTTCAGAGTGCGAACAAGTTGGCGGCTCAGAAGGACCTGGCTGCTCTTGCTCTTAGTCAGCAGTTGCCAATCCCCGGAGAAGCCAACTTCCCTCTCAATGCTATGTACAAGGTCTCACTCTTACTTTTCAACTGTCCAATTGTTTGAGCTGTTGGGATATTTGAGAATGCGAAACATAGGCAGTAAAATATATTGATTTGCAGCCGCCGGCAAATCGATCGGATGAAGATACGATGAGGGCGTATCTACAGCAGCTTCGCCAGGAGTTGGGTGCTCGTCTCTGCGAGATTGTCTTCCCCGATCCCACTGCTAAGGCTTCCAAGGTTAGTTTTTCTCCCATGAGCATTGGTAGATGGGGGAACGGGGTGCACTCCCTTCCACTGATCGTGCATACACTACAGAAGAGAAAGTACGAAAGTCAGTAGCGAGACCCTCCCTAAGGGAGACGGCCATATGCTCATTTTGTCCACTGACGCTAGTTACGCGACTTGGTCTTAGGGTGTCCATGACCACGTTGCCTTAGCTATTCAACTCGTGTTTATCCTCGTCCTTATCATGTTTGTGCATAACTTGTCGTTAGCAAAACGTCATTTCATTGTACTTACGGTATCATCGCCCCCCCCCCCCTAGAGTACTGAAGTTGGTGTCGTTCAGTGGTGGATGTGCTTCGCGAGACGACGTTTCATGGACAAGGGTCTCGTTGGACAGGGAGTCACTCTGTGAACACCACCAACTACCGATATACACCTAATTATTATGCTTGTAAATTGATCGATCTGGGCTTAATATTACTTTAATTGCTGCAGAAATTCTGTAGCTAACCTATGCCTAAGTGCTAACAAGAGTGTCTTGTATAGGCGAATATTCCCTTTTACATGCACATATCCCATTGCATTAATTTAAATAAACATAATTTAACATTTATCATGTTACAAGCATAACTTGAAATGAAATCGAATATTACCCTAAATGGAAAACAGTTAATCATCAGTTTCTGAAAGCCATGTTCCATGTGCGAATTTCCTGAGTTCTTGAGAGTAATTGGATGGAAGACGCGATTTGTGTAAAACGTTGTCGACGATGCTGTCGAATCGAGTATCATTGTGTCGAGTGTTCTGGGACAGTAATTGATTTCGTTACGCTTCATTCAACTGACCGTGATCTCTTCTATCTCGTTATCCTTGAATGAATTGACGAAATCAATGAGATAATCGGCCGGTTCGGAAGATGTGAATACTGTAATTAGTTCGTTGAATGAACTTGAGACTTCTCTCGAATCTGAGGGCGACATATTCTGAAACTTGTATTAGAAGTATCTAGTAAATTTATACCTTAATCTTTTCAATGATGAAGTTTCGAATGGAGAAAGTGTCGTTTAGGTTTGTCCACATATTGAGACGATCCTTTTCTGCATCGTCCGTTGTCCTTAGTAGCTTATTATACATGTTGAGAGCTTTCGAGAGGCGCGTATCCAAGTAAGACTCAATAGCAGCTGTCTCACTGTCTGTACACAAAGAGTGCGCCTGAATCGAACTTTGTTGCAGCCTTCGTTATTCGTACCTTTTGACGGATAAGCTCCTCTAACTTGTTCACTTGAACTGATCTTGCATATCGATCTATCAATTCTGACAATGACTTGTCCAGTCCACACGACAGTCTTAGCTTTCCGAAACATCTCACTTCCTCCAACAAGTTCAGTGAAAATGCAACGCAAATACATGAATTACCTCATTTGCGTCAGTTGTTTGTGTTATGGTGAGACATGAAAGTAGAGGACAAAGGAAGAGAAGAAAAGAGAATATGAGGAAGTGGAAAGTGACGCGAGTCATCATTGAGTTAGTGGGGACCGAGGATCAGACTAGTTTTTATGGCAGCGAGTGCGAGAGAGATGTATCCATGCACAAATTGTTGCTTTGATATGTGTGGCGAGAGCAGATAGAGGGATGTATATCTTTATCGGTATGCTCCACCAGTCCTCTTCACTTCTTCTTCGCCTTCTCCTTCTCTTCTTTTTCCTTCTCCTTCGCTTCAGCCTCAGCCTTCTTCTTCTCTTCCTCCTCCTTCTCCTTCTTCTGTTTCTCCACTGCCTCAGCCGCCATTTGCTTCGCTCGTTGCTTGCTCTTCTTCTTCTGGATCTTCTCCATCGTAGCAATAAGCTTGTTCGGATCGATCAGCTTAACACCTCCGAGATCGACGGGAGGACTGTAGAATTGAGCTGAACAATACATACCGGAGTATAATGAAAGTGAACTCACGAGCAGTTCCATCGACTCCGTCAGTTCCACTGGCACTCATTTTGGGTAAGTGAATGTAGCGAGACTCCCACTCGGAGGACTTGTTGTCTGGATACCTGATTCCATGGAGAAAGTCAGCCCTCCTCCTTCCCGGCATATTAACCATTTAGCCGAAAGATCACGTCATGCATCTTATCGGGTCAGTATAGATACACACAAATGGACAATCAAGAGTAATTGCAGCACCGAACAGAATGGCAAAAGAAAGAACAATTGTAGTTACGCCTCCTTGGCCTTCTCCTCTATCTGCTGCTTTTTCTTCTTCTTTTCGGCCTTCTTCTTTTCGTTCGCCACTTTGAGTGCCTGAAGTGGAGTTGATTCCCTCATTTCATCTCCCCTCATTTCATCTTCTCACCGCCACTAGTTGGTCGGCATCAATGAGCCTTTTGTTGCGCATGTCAACAGTCGGCCCGTGGAATACAGGATCGGGTTGTCTTCCTCCTGCTCCTCCTCTTCCTCCTCTTCCTTCGTCGTCTATCGGACTCTTCGCACCCCCGTGAGGATCGTACGGATTGTACTTTCCTTTGGTTGGATTCTGTGTGAGGAACAGTGTGTCCGGCACGAGTTCGCTCTTCGCTTTAGGATCTGTTCTGTCAAAACAATTTCTCTTTCGTCTGCTGTACAACCAACTTGGAAGCCCGTTCGTTGTTGTAACAACCGCCATCCACGAGATGCTTTATCCACGATTCCTTGTTGTCATCGACAGCGACGGAGCAGAGAGGACACCATTGTGCTCCCGATGGCGGAGGTTTTCCTGAATCGTAGCCGGGTAAGCAGTCGTCTTAATAGGTGCGTACTTCTACACAGCGGATGTTCAACGTCTGCCGCGTCGTCCTCTCGTTCCGTTGCCAGTCCGCACAGCTTACAGTGCACCTTCTTCTTCTTGAGGAAGTCACACCGTTCAATCAAATGTGTTGTTAATTCAGACACCTGAACAAGCCTATTTCTATTAGCTTTTCCTTGGAATGAGCTTACCAGAACGACTTTTCCGCAGTATGGACAATTGTTGAGCATCTTGCAGTCTTTGGTATAGTGCTCGTCGAGTACGAACTGCTTCGCGAAGTTCTCATTCACCGTGTTGCAATATGGACATTTTCTATGGAGTACATGTTCGCCACACAATATGAGCAAAACAAACCCGTAATAAGATGGCAGTCTGTATGGATCATCTTCGGGCACTATTGGTTCACCATTCGAGTCCATTCCTGTTTTATTGCGCTTAGGCATGACATCAGCAAGTCGTGCGTTCTTCTTCACTTCGTACTGAAACAAAACGTATGTATTCCTGTAACATGCTACCAATTTACATCGTCTCTAACAGATCCGGCTGAGCGTCTTAATTTGGAGTTGGTTCTTGATGGCGTTCGTTGAGCACTTCCTTGACGTCTACTGGGTGCGTTCGATGTCTCTAGAACTGTCCTCGATCGATCTTCTGGATAAGGCATATCATTTGGAACGAAGCGTCCCCCAGCATGCCGCTGTTCGGATTGTGCTCTGAATTCGTTTTAAGGGGAGTAATACGTCCGATGTAACCTGGCGGAGCTCTTGCGTCCACTACTGACTCGTGAAGCATTGGACTGTGCACTCCCAGCTCGTGCACTACTTGCCCTTCCGCTCGAAGCCCTCGTACTGCTTCTTCTTCTTCCACTGTCTTGTCGTGGCTTTTCCGCACTTGGTGCTCGTACGGGAGGAGTAGGTGTTGGAGTTCGTCCTTTTACGTCGTCTCTCACATCACGAGTCCACTTGGAATCTACGCCGTACGCTCGAATCTGCAAATTGGCTTATCGATCTGACAATTGATTTCTCATACCTGACTATCGTCTGTTATGAGATCGGCGTAATTATTTCTAATTACATCCTCTTTTATATCCTGCATTTGCTTCCTTGTCGAATCGGCAGTCTAGGAGGGAAATGAGTGAAGTCAAAAGTTTAGCCTGTTTACCGCCAGGTCACCGATGAGCAGCGCGTCCGTCTTTTTCTTGTTCAGATTAACGAGCTCGTTCTCTTTCGTTGTCAATTCGTTAATGGCATTGTTGCAGACACGTTCCTAAATAGATTGAACGGGGTCGGGGAAAAGGAACGCAACTGCCAACCTTGATCGTTCTTCCATTCTCCCGCTCGACTATGGCCTGTCTTCTCAGATTGTTTCTCATCGTCCGAACAGTCGTCAGTGGATCTTCTCCCAATTGAGAGTCGTTTTGGACGTAGCCATCTTGTCGATACGCATTATCCGTGCTGGATTGCTTATTGACGAAAAAGGAAAGGAACGCACTCACTTGAGTTTGTAATCAGAAGGACTCCTAGCGGGTTTCGGAGGAGCTCCTTCACCTCCTCCACCTCCTGTTCCTGTTCCAAGTTGTGACTGTCGTCCGTTAGCTGCTCCCGATTGTCGTTTCCATTCTGCATCTCTTCGCTGTCGATAGTCCTCATACAGAGCTTCCTCCATCTCCTCACCTCTTACCTTTCGCCTCTTCCTCTTTCACCTTCCCCCTCGCTTCCCTGTTTCGGCATTGTCTCTGAGTTGCCAGGATACCTTTTGACTTCTTCGTCGACTGACTAATCGACTGCGATTCGTGAGTAATCTCAACATTGACTTATTGGTGTGATATGTTCATACAGAGATAGTTGTCATTCTTCATTCGTCACTTGTTTCTCTCTTTGAAAAATATGACATCGTAGTGAAGAGGTTAGGACGAACGGGGAAAATAGAGTACGTAATGAAGAGGAGAAGCAAATTGCAAGAAGTAATGCAATAAGAAGAAGAGCTTGTAATTGCCAGACCGGCTCGAAGCCCTTGCATTGAAGCATGAAGGAGAGAAGAGGTGCGGCGAGTACTCGAGACGACGTGGCGACGAACGTTGACACACCATGCCACAAGGCCTGAATCACGGGGAATGAATGAACTCTCGGAGTCCGACCTGATTACGGCCTTCCAGATGTTGTGCAAGCAAAGCTGACGTGTGAATGTTGAGGAGAGGAAAGCCTATGGAGAAGAGGAGAAGGTAGACGATGAGGTAGAGATGGAAGGGAACGGTAGTCGTTGAGGAACACCATTCATACGAACAGTCGGAATGAGTGATTCGCTTCTCGTAGAAAGAGAAGGGATAAGTGCCTAGCAGGAAAAGCAGACAAATGCCCACTCCGAGGATAACTCCTACTCGATTCGATACTCTGAAGTTTGTGTACATCTTACTGAAGCTACACGACACGTACCGTTTTGATGTACCCGTCCACACGTACAAGACCAGAAAAGCGAAACCGATGAATCCGCTAGCTGATACTATGGCTGATCCCAGAGTTGAAGTTGATTGTTTTGTCAATGAGAACATCCAAGTTTGGTACGAGGGGTTATTCCTGTACATAATCTTTTTCTTTGTTTCAGTTAAAAAGAACATACGTTTCAATGTTAGCGTAGAAGAGCATTTGAGCAAATCGTATGACTATGCACAAGAATATTGAAAAATAATCAAGAGGAGGCAGTTGTTCTTCCTCCTCGATCTGGTCTATCTCATCCTTCCCTGCTTGCTGCTGTTCGGCTTCTTAATTATTCTTAGACTTAGAGCTCGGTTTGAGCCCAGAATAACCTGATATGGCTGGTGTTTCTCGGAAGTGGCACACCATGATGAAGATAGCTAGTATAGTGACGAGTATAGCAGCGAACGCCGGAAGTGTGTACATATTAATAGATATCCCGTTGAACGTGTGTCCGGGATATCCAAACTTTGAGAAAACGAGTTGGAACACTGAAAGCAATGCTTAGGTGGTTATGGACAAGATGTCATACGAGGTCCGATGGCCAATCCTAGACACAAGGCACCATCTGTATAGGCAGCAGCTGTTGCCTTGTCCTTACTCACAGTCACTCCAGCCCAGAATGTGTTGAGGATAGAGGATCCCCCTACGAGTCAACGTGTCGCTTCCTCTTTCCGGTTATCTCCTCACCTGCAGCCACTCCAACGAAGAAGCGAACAGCCATAGCATAGTATCGAGTATTGGAAGGAACGTGATCCATGAAGATGTACGCGACATTGGTTAGGATGAGAAGAACGAAGACGATCAGAGAGGGTCGAGTGAAACTCAGCTGTAACAAGTAGTCTGTCTTTCGTTGTAGTCATTTCCGTTCTCGTGCTAGTATCTAGTTACATTATATTCGAATCGACAACTCATTGTCAGGGACACAGATCAAAGAACTACCTATGACAAGTACGACAACGGTTCGTGTCTCCCTGTCACCATATCAACCCTTTCCGGGTCGTAATTGATTGCTCTATATTTAGCTCATCAACCGGTTAGGCGCACCTAGCGTGGGAAAGTGATGAGACGAAATTGACTCATGCATTGCACCTTAGAGGCGAGAAATCCGAATAGAGGAGCACTCGCGGCCACACCGAAGCTGTAGATTCCGTTGATTAGCGAGTAGAAGGTTGTGTCCATCTCTGTATCCATCTGACTTGTTATTCGTTCATCTTCAACTTTGATCGTTCACCGTTCGAATCATCGGTTGAAGTGACGCGAAATAGACAGTGAACTGGATTCGAATTAGGAGAAGTATGATGGCGATCAATCGGATGTTCCTCCAATCGGTAACACTCACGATCGCCCTTGACGGCCGTCGTGAGGTTTCTCTTGATCTACGATGGAGAGTGCATTGTGTTGACTAATCGACCTCACCTTCCCTCGTCACTGTCTTCTTCAATTGGCTGCAGGTCGAACGCGAACTCGAAGTTGAACATTGCCGACGAAGGAGTCTGCCGACTTCTCCTATTGCTTATGCACTCAATGAACATATCGTTGTGCAGTCTTACGTAGTTATCTTTCGTGCTGATGTGGGCAGAAAGCCTGGACTTTCTGTGAGCTCAAAGGAAAAGATGGAAGACGGAGTGAGTGGAGAAGGGGGCAAGAGCATTGGACCCGAAGGATGAAAGGAAGGAAGAAGAAGACGAGGAACACGTCTGGAATATGGACAGAGCATCGAAGGAAGGAGAGATACGACCTGGCAGCGACACTTACTTTTTATGAACATTGTCGATGGAAGACACGGATGACTTGGAGGGAACAGTGCGATCTACGCTCTCTGCCTCCTTCACTGTCGAGGGAGACGGCTCAGCAAGGAGTCTATCTTCTTCCATCACTCTCAGGTGGGACGGACACAGAGATCGCTCCACCCATTCACTTGTCTCCTCTCCTATCCTCTCCTCTCCCACTGTCTTTCTCTCACTTTCCTCGCACAACAGTTCCACCATTCACTCTTTATGCTTCTAAAGGCAAATACAAGGGTAGTGTTTATCTGGTTGGTGCTTCTTCTCCTTCGTCTTATCCGTAGATACCTCCACTGAATGGCATGACTGCTCGTGCGGGTCTTCCAGCCGCTCTCTTTCCATACAGTCCACCGGAGAATGGAAGGGGAGAACGTTTCCCGTATATTCCCCCAGAGAATTGAAGGGGCGCACTCCTGCAAGAGACAACGTCGGAATGATAGATGGCTAATAATTAAGTAGATGGAGACATGCCTCTTGCCATACATTCCTCCAGAGAAAGGGAGCGGTGACCTCTTGCCGTACATGCCTCCGCTGAACATGAGAGGAGCCCGTTTGTAGGGAGTTTCCACCGATCGCTTCCCATACATTCCTCCCGAGAATCGAAGGACATTCGATGCTCGCTTCTCCATGTCAAGCATATCGTTCGCCTCGGCTTCTAGAAAGGAAGAGGGAAAGGAGAGATGAGAAGAAGTCACGAACGGAGTGGGCTACATCAACGAGTCAGTGATCTCACCTTGGAAGGAGGAGGCTAGGAGGGGAAGCGAGGCGAAGACAAGGCAATGGGACAAGAGCATCCCTGGGAGTTACCTGAACACACAGCGTCATCAAGTATCGGAATGGAAAGTGGCGAGACAAGCACGAACGTCAGGCGTAATGGAGGAATTGCAAATCATTGACAGCAATATCATGTTCACCTGTTTAGGTACGCAAACAGAAATGAGTCCAAGTTTGATATATTGGAAATGCGATCGAGTCTTATGAGACATTAAGATCTTTTTCTATGTAAGTACGAATCTTAATGATGCGATATTGAACTGTTTTATAGTTAAGACGTGATAGACTATATTGGTAGACGCAAGAGCAAGAGACAGGTGCATGACTCGTACGCCTACTGACTCAAGCCATTTGCTGGTCGAGCCGTTGTGAGACATGGGTAAGGGGAATGAGATTGGACGAGGACAAGGAGAGGGAAGGGGAAAAGGCGACCAAGTGGAAGGACGACGACGACGACACACGCATAGATAACTTACTACTCGATCGCTTACGAATCAAGTTATCCTCGAGTGGACAGCAAGACACAAGTGTTATCGTATGGCGCACGATAAAAGGTGTGGAGGGATCGTTAACAATAATAACTATCCAACGCATCCGTCAAAGCTACAGCAAAATAATGACGATGACTGACAATCCCCCTTTGCTGTATACTCAGGGGGGTCATCCAGGCACTCACGGGCATGCATGAAGTCATAGAAGACTGCCACTAGTGAGTGAAAGGAAGAGGAGAAGGGGTGGGGGAGGGATGAGTGAGACGTGGAGAGAGCAGCAATACTCATTGGTCCTACTCTACTCGTAAATGTTTCTGAGTCACAAGTGACGACGAAGCGTCAAATAACACAAGTACAATATACAAGTGAAATGGAAGGGGTGGAGGGAAAGAGGGAAACTGGATACTCGTAGCTACACCTCAATAAAAGGCTATGCCAATCTACCTGAGCGACTGGAAATTGGGCGAGATTAGGAATAAGTGTAAGAAATGACGAGAAGGCGAAAGGAGAGACGACTAGCATGTGTGGCTGGAGGCGGACGAATGCGAATTAATTTCAAAACTGCGTGTTCGCAGCAGACAAACTAAGGGGAAGTGAAAGGGCGACAAACGATACTTGGCTGAGTCAAGCGACCAAGAAGAGACTTATGAAGGGAAATGATGGATGAAGGATGTAGCATTCAACAGACGTTAATCATCCGCTATGTTATTCCATTCATGACAAAAGACAAGGCGACTCACAGTTCCTACTGCGTAAGTAAATGAGAATTGCATAGGTCTATATCGAAGAAGCGGAGAGAAGTGAGGATACGACGAGGAACGGTTTGTGAAACGAGTGATTGATGGGAGAAGCGGGACCAGACCAAGTGAAGGCAATGAAGGGACGAAAGAAGAGCCAGAAGAGCCTTCGGGCTGCAGAGATGAGTTGTTCCTCTGTCGAATGGCCAGCCATCCGATATTGGACGACAGAGGACAATGAAGAGGAAAGGAGACTGTGATCCTTGTCGAATACACGATGAAAGAAGAAGGAGGAGGTGCAAGAACGAAGGGAAGAAGGGCTATTAGTGACTTGAGGAAGAGTCGGAAAGTAGACGAGGAGCAATGAGACTCATGAGACGAAGGGGGAGGATTGTTGAATGAATGAAGGAGTGAACGTCGTATACTCACTTGATTACATTCTCCGCACGACACGCCTTGCACGCATCCATTCTTCTTTCCTTGGTCCTCCATGAATTTCTTATTGTTATACGATTTTTTACGATCGCCACACAATTCCGCCATTAATAATTTTAGAGGAAGCTAGGCTGCTTACTCGAAAATTCCCAGTGCTCGCTATCTCTAGAGATCGAAAAGGAAGTAAATAAGCGAAAGGAAATTGCAATCTTACTGGCTTCGATCTTCTAATAGTGCATTTGATTTAAATGAGGGCAAGCATTTATACGGTGACATTGTACAGCACTTCCCTGGTTTTTAGAATGTGATCGGCCTCTCCTTACAGCATATTAGATTCTGTAGAGTTTATTTAGAAATTTTTGTATCATATTCACTTCTGTATACCTATACTATTTATATCTTAACGATTATCAAAGGCACATGCATACTAGTTTTACTTTCTCTATGGTCTCCCGCGTTGCGCTGTCACTCGAAAAAATACTCTTGTGTACAATGAACAAATGAATTACCATTGCTCTAGGGTATGCAGTAGCTTCTTTAAAGGAGGACCATTCGGTACCGTAGTCATGTTAATGGAGACTAATGTGCATAGCGAGAGAGCGAAGGTCATAGAAGAGTAACTTATCGAATCCGTCAGGAATTTGAATAGGCTACGGTTCCGAATGGAGCTCCTTTTACGTTAAACATATTTTTATCGAAAGAAATGTTTTACATTTTAAAAAAATTAATTTAAAATTGTTTATAACAGGGCATCGCAATTTTGATTATGGTCTTTATCTACTTCTGATGCCGAATTGTCTCAATGAATGCTTTTTAGTAGAACAAGTGAGACTTCATTTTATTTTGAAATCAATTTGGACACAATTGAACACAATGATAGAAATAGTTTGAAAAGAGGTGAGCCGGCATGACCACCTGGCGGTAGGAAACGGCCATCCTCACCTTACCCAGCTATAAAATGTTTTGTGTTAGTCTTATTTTATGCCGTATTGTTCAATACTGCAAAGATTAAAAGAACTCAATGACTTTATTCTGCTTACTTTTTTAAGGGTTTGAACTAAAATATTTAAGAAAATTTCTCTCTTGAGCCCTCAATTTTGCAAATATTTTAATAACGTATAGGCTAATTTTTAGTTTTGTGCTACTTACGTAAAAATATTGTGTCGTAGGGTTGTCGTAACTGCATTGTATGACGTTGTTCATTGTGACCTTTTTGCCCCTTTAATTAGAAGCTCTATGCTCTTACCACAACGCATTTATTCTCCACAGACAATTATTCTTTAATAAAAATCATCAGGCGACCGTTTTGCTTTTGCATCTTCTCTTTTCCACGAAATAAAAATGAAGGGAAGCTTTTGATGGTGACGTTTTCTAAAATTTAATCACGTTTTGCACAAGAAAATGCAAGAGCTTCCGCTATGGAATTCTTTGGGATAGCAGTAGAATGGATTCGGTTCCCGTATTATATGAAATAAGCTGCAAGATTATGTTTTTAGTTCAATTGTTTCTGAACAAGTTTTAGTTGGAACTCAGGTTTTTGTGTAGTAGTGTAATATAAACAATTTGTATGCCCTCACGAACTCTTTGTGTCAATAACTAGAATGTCAGGAATATAATGCTTTGAAAGGAAGATATAAGGCACAGTGTTCTAAATGTTTAGCGAACGAGCCAAAATGCATAGGATACTGTGTTTTCCGTGCGAGAGTTCCTACCGAAATCAGGGTTATTTTTCAGAATCTCGTTCGCTTAACATTTTGACTGTTGTCAGAACACTGTGAAGGGCTCGTCCAAAAAATAACAGATGATTGTTAGCTAATGGGCATGGTGGTTGTCCCGATAGTAGGCTGGAATTGGTTGGTTCTTGTACACTGAAGGTGTCCTCATTGTATTGTCCTCTTAGTATGCGGTCCATCCTTCGCTGCACGAAATGCACTGTGAGTGCATGTTTGTCTGTCTCCCTCAGTCCTCCCTTCCCTCCACTCTCTTTTTCATGCATTCGACCACTCTCCCTCGCCCTTTCTTCTCCTTCTCCTCGGCTTCTCTTCCCTTATCTGCTTGTCGTCGTCTATTCCCGTATACCCGTCTCAAAACAAGTCGTCGCTTGTTTAGCTCTCTCCCTTCAACCTTATCTTCCATCCATCGTCACTACTAAGTATCACATGGCATAGAGTGTGTCTAGTACTCTTCTACTTTCGTGACTTCTCTCAACACATTGAACGCCTCACTCAAGTATAGGCCATGTCGTGTGAATCGAGTATGGAATGGTCGTGTGGACAGAGTGCTTCCCCCCTCACTCCCTTATCCCCCCCCCCCCTCTCCCCCCTCTTCTCCTCAACCCATCGTCCCGTACAATCCCCGGTGGCTCGCGTCGCCGAAGCGTCGCGTACGTCCCGTCCTTGTCTTTTAGAATGAAGAAGGTTCCGATGAGAAGAGGAGGGAATGAATGACACGAAGAGTTGTCAATGTGGGTCAGGATTGGAATAGACGACTCAGCTGGTCTCTCACATGTTCCGTCCCCCATTACCCCCTCTCGACCATCCATGCATCCTGTCCCCCTTCCCCATCCTTCCCTATCTACTATTCGTGGGTGTCTCTGTCTTCCTCTTCCGATTCCTCGAGAGACTTATCGACCAAGAGGGGCCCTGCAGCCCATTGCTTCGCTCTATCGCTCAGCTGACCGCCATGTAGTCTCTCTCTTCCCTCCGTTTCCCTCTCCCTCCCTCGCTCCCCTCTCCTCTCGTCTCAACAAACTCCCTCTCCCCTCGTCGTTTCCCTTCCCTTCCCTCATACTTTCCACTCTTTCAACCCATCCGTTCGTTCTATGTTAGAAGGCACGTATCGGTCATAGGAGGGAGTAGTCGATTCTGAGAGTGAAGGGGGAGAGGGATTGTTGTTCTGTTGACTGGTCGAGGGAGACTGCCCCGTGCCTAGCTCTGCACGTGGTTCTTCTTCCCTCTCCCTTTCCCTTTCTCCCCTCTCCCCCCTCTCCCCTCTATTGCTTTCCAATGCTCCTGTCCCTTGCTAGTCACAATCTCCCTCGTGCTCCTTTAGTCCGAAGAGTGCATTCGTCCTTTGCAACTAGTCTCCTCCAGTACGACTCTCCTGTTCCTCCCTCGTATCTTTTCTGTCCTTTTCATCTGCCTTGCTTCCGTCATTCCTTCATTCTCTCGTCCTCAGAGGATTCCCTCGTCGATGGTTTCTCCTTCTCTTCATTACAGGTGCTTCATTAGCCATGCGACACGATGCAGCGAATAAAGTGAATAAGGCAGAGAAGAAGACGTTCCAGGTGAGTGTTCCTCTGTGTGTGGTCCATCTCGCCCTCCCCTTACCATTCCCGTACTCTTCTTTCTCCCCTCCATCCCCTCCCTTTACTATTTACAGACATACTTGCCATCGACTGAGCGTGTGTACAGCTGCGTGCACTGTCGTGCTAATCTTGCCAACCACGATCAACTAATCTCCAAGTCTTTCCAAGGCAGCCAGGGAAAGGCCTACCTCTTTAACTCTGTGTACGTCTCTTTCTCCTCATGACACAAGGGTCCATCTGCAGTGTAAACGTTGGATGTGGTCCTTCGGAGCAGAGAGTTCTCCTGACTGGAGAACACACCGTATCGGATATCTATTGTGATTGTTGCAAGACGACCCTTGGCTGGAAATACGTACGTGGTATCTGTACCGCCTACTGTACAGAATAGTCTTGCAGGAGTTCGCACAGGAGTTGAGTCAGAAGTACAAGGAGGGAAAGTTCATCATTGAGTTGGTTCATATGGTGAAGGACAACGGGTGGGAGAAGGAGGACATTACCAACCGAAAGCGACGATCATTTGCTTAATCATTCATGCCAACCAGTCTGTACATTGAGCGTCTTCCCCTTCTCCCTTCTTCAAATCCCTTCCATCTTTCGTCTAGGCGACGATAGTCCCTGTACATACAAGCCTTGTGATGGCCCATTCCCCTCGCCTTTCCCCCATCGATCTCTGTTCCATCACCGGTATTTATAATCGTTTATTCAAAACCATCATGTAAAGTGTTTTCTCCCTCTCAGAGTGAAGTGATGTGCTTGATGAAATTAGCGATGTTAACCTGGAAGATGGAGGGGGTAATTGCACGAGAATAGCCATTAAGAGAACTTCCGCTTCCTCGATGGCTGTCCTTACCTTTCCGTCGGTAATGTCGATTCCATGTAGAAGAATGTCTACCTCCGCTGCCTTGAGCTTGTCTCCACAGTTGAGTAGAAGATGGCGAAGTTCGGCGAGAGAGATGTATCCCGACGAGTCTCGGTCGAAGGGAGTCAGACACAAGGACAGATCTCGACTCTGTCCCTTATCCGAGACCTCGCGGGCAATCGGCACGAGTTCTTCCATTCCCAGACGACTCTCTGCAAGTAGCACACTTGACTACTCTCTCTCTCTCACTCTCCCAAGCTTCATCTCCACTTAATCAGAGTACATCTTTAAAGTGTCTGCTGATACACTACACTTGATGTTTACGCGACGAAAGGTTGGAACCTTGCGGGAAGTTGCACGTGAGCTTAGTGAGCTGAGACTCGGTTGGCACGAGACCAACTGCACGGAGAGTGAGACCGACCTGCGATGAGAGATTAGAGGGGAGAGAAGAGGAGAGATGGATGGAGGGAACCCCTGATGGACGGCCAGAGTCGTCGTTAGACCAGACACGATACCATGGCATACGCCCTCTCGAGTATCCCCTTCACCTGGTCAATGTCGATCTTGCGATCTCCGTTTGTATCGTAGAAGTTGATGGCGTCGACGAGGTCGTCCTTCGTGTACATTCTCTTTGAAGGTGGAAGATTCCTCTGTCTTCTCCATCTCC
This sequence comes from Micoletzkya japonica, assembly GCA_900490955.1. Lineage (NCBI taxonomy): Eukaryota > Metazoa > Nematoda > Chromadorea > Rhabditida > Diplogasteridae > Micoletzkya > Micoletzkya japonica. The sequence goes on from LS926623.1 coordinate 86,014, forward strand.
CCTCCCATCCTCCCCCTCCTTCCACCCTTCTCTTCCTTTCGCTGACTCTTCCGTGATTCATTCAAGACAACACACACATGACAGATTCATTCCTTCTTCTTTCTCTACGAGGGACTACAGTTCTAGCGAAAATATTAGATGGTAGTATGGAATGTAATGCACGCAAATGAGGAGTGAAAGACTGAGGTACACCGATGAGTCGGCGACATGAAAATTGAGCAAAATGGAGATCAAGAGTGAGAATGAAAGTAGTTTCTAGACGTATCGAGATCGGTCGAAGGTCTTCATGAATTCGGCTAATGCTGCATTGGAGGGACGGCCGAGAGAAGCCGATACATAGATGTCTTCGAGGGAACTGCTGGTTACAATTGGCGATGTGGTGCCACCTCGACATCTGAAGACTACGTATTCATCTGGAAAGGTTGGAGGAGAACAGGAAAACGTACTTGTTCAGTCGAACGGCTCCTACAAGTCCGACGACAACTGCGAGGATAATGGCTATGGCAACGATAGGAAGGGAGGAATATCGAGAGAAAGATGCCGTTGTGAGTCCAACTGAAGTGGCGACGGCCGAGGTGAGGGCTGAGTCGACTGCTGCATTGTGACGAGAACGACGGGAAACGAGAAGGTCCGAGGAATTGGAACATTGCGGAGGCTGAAGGAGGATTGCTTGGAGAGGAGAGGACAACCTACCGTCATCCCCTCACAACCATCTCCGTCCCGAGTGCACAAGGACACTTTGCAACGGAACTTGAGGAGAGAGTCGTCCTCTACAGCAAATGCTCTACTCTCTCCGTATACTGAGAGGGCTCCTTCCGCGTAGACGGGTTGAGTGAGCAAGCGAGGGTTGGAGGTGCACCTGTAAGCATTCTTTTCCCTCTAGCTGTTCAATGACCATTAAGACGGTCTAGGCATATTGACTGACCCATCCTTGTCAATAATCGGAAACTGTTCCATGACATCGTCTCCCGCGAAGCAATCGTGTATGAACATTCCGTAGACGTCGTACGCTTCTTCAAAGCAAAATAAGAGTCTTTCCCTTTACCACTCTCACCATCTCCTCCATCACAATCCCATCGGTGGAACACGACTTCTCCAAGTGTTGCCTTCTCAACTTTCGTTCCTTCAGGAGACTCCTTGCGAATGCTGTAGCGGCACGTAGGCGGAACAACCTCTAGAGAGACCGCTTCTGCGATCATCTTCTTTCTGCAATGAATGATTATCGCTTGGAGTCGCAGTTGATCTTCTAACCCAGAGACGACTTCCAATTCCGCATCGAGTGTAGTCTCTGATTGGGAAGCAACGAAGCATTCGACGAGGAAGGCCTTGTCATCAACCGAGACAGCTTTCTTGTGATGGACCAAGCTGACCACTGCTGATGAGTTGAGACCAACCGGCGATTCCTGCAACGGGCGAATGACACCTTCTTTCTAATAAGTATGGCTTACCGACTCAACTCGGGCTACATCACATGCTTCGAGTCCAAAGTGGAAATGCACCTTTCGAGTCTTCTCGACGCTCTTCTCGATAGCCTATATGATTCTCGTAACTGGTACTATCATCTCTCACTTACAATGGTGCAGTTCTCCTTTTCCCTTTGTCCTTCGACTACTAAATATCCCGCAAAGGATCCCGGGACGTCAACAGTCACTCCGATGTCCTTCTTGGTACAAGACAATCGGATGCTTGATGAATTCATTGAATCCATTGCGGACTTCGCTGTTGTCGTGGTTATTTCGGTTGTTGTACCCTTCTCCTCTACATCTGTTGTTGCCTTCTGGTTTTCCTTTTCCCCATCTTCATTCAGGTCGATCTTTGGCTTCTCAGTTGGGTATTTTCCTGTAACAATACCGGTCCACTCAGTTTAATTCCCTTTACCTTCGGCAGTTGACAGAATGCGATGAGCGAGTTTTGCTGCGAGTGGCTCGTGGATATCGCTCTCGAGATGAAATACGTTATCAGCGGATCCTGCCAGTTCCATCACTACATCAGGGTCCGCTTCAAGAGTCGAAATGACTACGACGCCCATTCCACTACCACGGTTGAACTGTAATTAGAAAGTTAATGAACTCATGGTGTACGGTCTCTTGACTATGCCCTTTCGTGTGACTACGAATGAACTCATAACAGAGCGAACGTACGTTGACGGGCAGTTGCACTTTGTCATCTGAAGCTCCGTCAGTAACGACGATGAGTACATCCTCCGCATCAGCCCGGTCCCCCTAATTGAATTGCTTAGACCGAACGAACGAGATAGGGAGCCAGCCCACTCACTCGTTCTCTCGTAAAGGCTAATCTCGCTGACTTATCGAAAGCCTTCCCCAACATGGACATTCCCTGTAGGTGTTGAGTGTCTCTGATGTCATCCAGTAAATGGGCAAGGCATGAATGTCTTCGAAGGGAGAACTCCAGATGAGGCTCATCGGAGAATTGCACGAGAGACACCTGTAAAGACCAAGTGTCTACGCATGGAAAAGTAATCCCACCTGTACACCTTGCGGACCAATGTTCTTGAATCGAGAGGTAGTGTTGGCGATGAGATCGACAGCTCCCTTGAACATCTTCTCCTCGAAGGCGGACGACGAGTCAAGAAGGAAGACAACATCGACCTTCGATGAGTCAGTCGGGTCATTGGGAGTTGGACACTCGGCTGAATACTCTTATCACGTTGTACGCTTACGGAATACTTACATCCTGGAGTCTCAGAATCGGGCTCCTCGCTTTCCTGAAATGATAAAGTATCTCATTAATCAAAGAGAGTTAAGGAATGTGCACAGTGAGTATACCGTCTTCCAAACATCTTTTCCTTCGAAGGGAAGTTCTTCGTGTGATTCCGTTTTCTTCGTTGATTCGGGAGTTGCGAATGTTGTATTTCCTGCGGGCTCCTCCTCTTCTCCAAGCTTCTTGTCTCCTTTCTTCTCTGCTTCCTCGGTCACCATATCTTCATGCATATCTTCTTTAGGCTTTTCTTCATTTTCTCCCTCCTTTTCTTCGCTCGGTTCCCTATTTTCCTCATCCTTATTTTGGCTTGGTTCCGTCTTTTCGTCCTCCTTATGCTTACTTAGTTCTTTCTCGGCGTGCTGATCATTGCTTTCAGACTTCTTGTCTTCGTCTATTCCACCTAGTTCCTTTGAGAGATCAACGTTGGGCGGCAGCTCTTTCTCTTCATCGCTCTTCTCACTCTCATTTAATCCTTCTTCTACAAGAGCAATGAGATCGGTGAGAGATACATCTGGATCTCCCGGTTTGTCTGTGGAGGGGGGAGTTGGTGTGGAAGTGGTGGTGGACTTGTCGTCTGGCTCGTGCTCAGTTGTAGAGTCAGTCGACTGAGGTTCGTGAGGGGTCGTTGTATACGAAGGAAGAGCTGTTCCTGTCGTTGACGTAGTCTGCACTTCCGTTGATGTCGTGGTTGGAGGAACGGAAGTGGAAGGGGTTGACAAGCTTTCATGCATGGTTGAAGGTGGCGAGTGAATGGTCGACTGGGTACTCGGTGGTGTTAGTGGACGATCAGTGGAGGGAGAGGGATGCGAGGTAGTGGAAGGAGGAGAGGGAGGAGAGACATGCAATGGGGACTCGTGCTCTTGCTTCTGCGACGCCTTAACATGCGATTAGACAAAGCAGACTGTGCCAAGGAATAAATTGTGTTCACCTCGAATTCCGGGAAATGCTCATTCTGGTGTTCGAACGGGGTTTGGTCGTCGTACTCCATGGAGTCTCCGATGTGAATATCGGGAGGAGCAGAAGGCTGTTGAGTGGAAGACGTTTGTTCAGTGGCCTCTTGTTGTGTGGTAGTGGAGGGTTGTGTCCGTTGTGTAGTCGTGGTAGTCGTTCTTCTCGTTGTAGTTGTTGCACTCGTCTGACTCGTCGTCCACTTCGTCGTTGTCGTTGTTGGTCTCGTCGTACTTTTTGTACGAGTTGTCGATTCGGTGGGAGGGGCTGTCCACCATTCAACTGACTGTGTCGAAGGACGAGATGGACTTGTGACTGGAGGAGTAGCAGGAGGACGATCAGTACTTTCAGGAGGAGAAGGGGGCTCAGAGAACTCAGCTACCGGTCTCCTGTCCTCGTGCGATGGGGCGAATGATGGAGGCAAGTTGTGAGATTCGGCTGGCTGTTGAGGTTGTTGTTGTTGGGAAGGTGAAGGAGGATGGGGGATCCAGGAAGCAGGAGGCTGTGTCTCTTGTGGCGAAGGGGCTGATGGACGAGAGGGTGGTGGAGTGGTCCATTGAGAGGGTCGAGTCCAGGGAGGAGGAGGGGGACGAGATGTCGTTGTAGTCTTCCTTGTGGTTGTAGTGGATGGAGGAGGGGGGAGACGGGTTGAAGGAGGAAGGGGAGGTTGGGATGCATGAGGACGAGGAGGAGATGGAGTGGAGGGAGGGGGAGAGGGAATGCGAGTGGCAGGAGAGGGGATCGGCGCAGACGGGGTCTTGTCCTTCTCGAACTCACGGAATCCCTCTTCCACCAGCTCGTCGATCTCTCCTTCCGTCACATCAGGAACTGTCTCGAGACTCTCGCCCAGATTACGAGAGATCTCCTCGATCAGCTCCTGTTCCAATTGAGATTTGAGATGGTCGTTCAGCTCGGAGTTCTTGTTGATCCTGAATTGCTTGTAAACGGCTCGATTTCGAGCTACTTTCTAGATCGAAATTAAAATGAGCAAAAATGACTCAAACAAAATTTAAACACAAAGATGAAAAACGAAAAGCTTACTTAGCCATGACAACAGGAACGGCCTTGTCCAGTTCCCTAGCCATCGCCTTCCCAATTCTCATGTCCATGGCTGCATCGGAAGAGTCAACGACGGCCTTCACTTCCACGATGTTCGCAGGTCCTTCCTTAAAGGGTCCCTCCGACCATCTCATTCATTTCAAGAGATAACCAATTAAGAGCGGTTGATTGATTGTGAGAGACAAGAGAGGAATGAAGAGACGCAGACAGCGAGAGGAAACTTTGCACAGCTTTTTCTCAGCAACGGCGAACTTTCAACTAAAAAGGAGAGAGTATGAAACTCAGGACATTGAGAGCTATCCAATTATGCCAAAAAAATGCATATGGTAGATATTGCCTGGAGGGACCCTTTAAGGAACAAGTCTTCAGAACTTTAATTATCTAATATTCTGCTATAGGCGGTAAGGCGAGAACCGTTGCGCTACATGATTAACTATTTTGAAGCTTAAGATTTAAAATACTCAAGTATGGTTGTCAAACAACGATTATCAAAGCAGGGCTAAATGTGTGGCAATGTACCAGAGATGTGCAGACCACAATGCTTATGTTTCATGCATCATTCTTAAACGCGACGCGTCTCGTCGCCAAAAGTAATGAAACAGATTGGCCAAAATGACCAGTCTGTACAATTCTACAATGTAAACGAGTATTAGTTGACAGTTTTATTAATATTGACTGGGATAGAAAGACAAAGAAACAAGCGGCTACTGTTCCCATGCATGATCTCGAGCGAAAGTGCCCAAGCTAGCGTGAGTATCAATTATCGTTATGCCAACCATAAAACGGACCTGTTCTTCCTCGTCGTCTGGGATGAATCGATTGCGGTCTCTGTCGAAGTCTCGTGTGAAGGTGAGGGGCATGGAAGAGTGGTGGAAGTTCGATCTGATATCGTCCATTCAACACAATGAATACACCACCAGCCATAGAGATCATTCATGTAATGTTTAAGCCTTACGGCATAATATGAGCGGGAATGGATGGAAGGGAAGGCGGAGATGGGTTTGATGGAGATGTTGATGCGGATTGTCGCGATTTCTCATTGAGGAAGACATGAATGACTACGTTGACGGGCTCCGGTTGAACTACTCTCTGAAGAAGGTTCGTACGAAGGAGGGATGGGAAGGACTCACTGATGGCTGGCGAGGAGGTTCAATGGAACCATCGGGACGAACGGAAGGAGGGAATCGAGGGGGAAGGGAGGGGACGGGGCTGAAGTCATAGGCTGCAGGGAGGGGAGGAGGTTGATATCCACGAGCGATGGGGGGAGGCGGAGGCAGTGGATGAGTGTCGAAATCGTAGCCCGCTTGTGAATACACTAACTGAAATAAAAGTTTTTCGGGGAGAAGTAAGTCCATTAAACATGTTACGTATTCAGTCTATTATTACTTTAAAACTAAAAGGGAAAAGGAGATGTCAAACGAAAGGAATATTAGTAATAATTAGCTCTGATGTTGATGCATTTCGCAGATTAACAATCTCAATAAAAAATAACGAATTTTATATTAATCAATTAAGCGTATAACAAAACAAGATTTCTGAGTAGGCTTAACTCACTGGCATGGCCGTGTAGAGCAGAAGAGTGCCCAAGGCACTCCTTCTGTGTCGCATACCTCAATCGACGAGATTTTATGTAGTTGGCATTGACATGTAACAGATTATGAATTGATCACGATGTCAAACAGAGAAGATATGAAGATGGCCATAGGGATAGAGAGCAGAGTAGATGAAAGGAGAAGTGATAGAGAGACACTATGTGAATGAGGCACTGGAATGTCTTATCCGAGAGTGAGACGAACAAGCTTTCCCTATTCATCCGATATACTCGAGTTGGAGAGAAAGCGAAAGTGAACGGAACTATACTCGAAAGAAGACGGCTTTCTTTGCTGTGAGGGGCAAAAAACTGATTAGGATAAGTGAGAGAGCGATCGGAGGGTAGATGGCATGAGGAGGGTGAAAGGGAAATTGGTGAGGTAGAGAGGGAGGGAGAGGTAAGAGGGAGAAGGGACAAGGTGGATGGGCAAGGATGAGAATTAAAGAGACTCAGAGACTGCGCATTGCGTTCCAAATAAGAATTGGATTGTGAGAAGGCAGAAGAAAGAGAGAAGATCACGTAGGAGAAAAGAATGGACTACTGTAGATAGAGAGGTGTAAGAGTCGAGACTACTCATAACCTTCCATACGAACACGCTCAAGCCTCTCGCTTTTCGCGCTTTTTATCACATCAAGTTTTTATGTAAGAAAGAAGGGAAAGGCGAAAGAAAAACGGGAAGTGAAAGAGGGCAGAATGAAGAGGAGAGTGATAGGGAAGACGATGGGGATGAGGGGGGATATGAATAGGGAAAGGCAGACTGACACCTACTGAGGGGGAAGGGAAACAAGGGAATGTAGGAGGGAGAGAGAATAAGGGGATGAGAGGGGAGAGAGATCACCGGTTCCTATGCAAATCTCGTCTTATCGATATGCTGACCCCGAGAGAGTCGGGACGCAACTTTTCACTTGAACAACCTTCACTGCTTTATATGTATTAGATTGTACTGGAATTGAAACAAGCTCAGTCTTTCCTAAGAAATACTTCGCATGTACATATAAGAGGCGGTCATTTAAAAATAACAAAGTGTGACAAAAAAAGGCCGGTCGATTTGTCACGAAGAGGCGAAAAAACGAGCTTGTCAAATCGAACGACGTTCGATTTGTCATGACAAATCGAACGTGGTTCTTTTTGTCATGACAAATCGAACGCGGTTCTTTTCGTCATGACAAATCGAACGTCGTTATATTTGTCATGACGAATCGAAGCGGTTCTTTTTGTCATGACAAATCGAACGCGGTTCTTTTCGTCATGACAAATCGAACGTCGTTATATTTGTCATGACAAATTGAACGTCGTTCTTTTCGTCATGACGAATCGAACCGTCTTGCGCAAATGGGCAAAAGATCCTGGCACTGGGCGTGATTGGTGCCTAAATACTCATCAGTCAGTTCGCGATAGTTACAATACTCTGTATATCTACAGTAGGCTCTCCATTCGACGAAGTTGATGAATACCGTACCCGATCAGTATCAGAAACACCTGATTGCATCTCGTTCGACTTTCACGCAATCTTTCCCACCTTCGCAACATTCGCATGTTCTTCCCATTAGAATGTACAGTTCCCCCTCGTGCTCTTCAAATACAAATTGATGCTGCATCGAAA
>LS926623.1:113660-150249 GCA_900490955.1 Micoletzkya japonica
GTCTATCGCACTTTGATAAGGAGCATGCATAATAAGAAAAGAGGTAGCAGTATATGTGCAAGGGGTAACACATGATGTGCAGAATGTCCAACACACAACTTGGTATGCCAGCACACTGTGTGTACGGTTGTAGCACCCAGTCTGCTGGGTATTCGTGCTACAAAAGTTACATAATGTGTGTTGTACGGGAACAACGGAGATTCTCTACACTGCCGAACGCACAATATACGAAGTTTTCCAATATTACCATTTGTATCTGAACTAGTCATGGCTGGTAATGAGAAAAGGAGAGGATTTATACAGAAAAGAAATATCAGAATCTTTAAAAGTTCCTCAAACGCTACTTTGTCAGTCGCTGTAGATACTTGGGCAAAGGCTAGGGGTGGGAGATGTTTTCCTTTATTTAGTGAGAAGATCCACACCCTCTCTGTGCTTTATCTTTTGATGAAATATTTGTTGCTTCTTGTTTTGCTATATTTTTTGAAATTAAGATGCTCGGCTCCATAACCATCTTCTTTAATGTCACCCCTCTCTCAACTTCCTCATTGTCAGTTTCGATAATGGACGTGTTCTAAGCTTCCCTTTTTCTCAGCCTCTTTTTCTCAGAGCAGACCTCTCTGTTCCGTACATCTCTCACATAGTCTGTCAGAACTCGTCTGTCCAGCGATCGATCAAGGAACTATTACAAGTTCCGAGCAGACCGACTTATCCTTCTCGACATACCAAAACACTTACTGGTATGCTATAGCATTCATATGCACATTTATACTTAAAATAACTCTCTCTGCTTCATATATTGTGATTGGTGCTGAAAGATTTCAACAACCATAAAGCTAAAAATTTATACCTCAAAGAAACGCTCAGTTTAATCAAATGAACCGCAATACGCGCGAGATATGGTGTGAACTGTTACGTAATATGACTGGAAAGTAACTTTATACGGTTAATGGTGTTAATGAAGATAAATAATGAAGGGCAATGTGAAGAATAAGTGAAGTCGCAAACTACCCCCTCAGAGAATTTCATATTTCGTGTAGCCCACATTGAAGGGTAAGTTATTTATGTATATGTCGGAATACTGTCTTTTTCAATTTGACTTATGGAAAACAAATCTTAGATTGAAATATTTTAGCGATGAAGTTCAAGTAAGGGTATTGGACTTTATTTTCTAAATAAGGGGGGGGGGGAGAAAAGTGCCGAACGAGTATCTACAGCGACTGGGACAAACTAGCGTTTGAGGAAATTTTAAAGATTCTGACATTTCTTTTCTGTATCAATCCTCTCCTTTGTTCATTACCAGCCATGACTAGTTCAGATACAAATGGTAATATTGGAAAACTTCGTATATTGTGCGTTCGGCAGTGTAGAGAATGGAGTTTTTCCATGGGATAGCGAAAAAAACTAAAAATCGCACTCTATGACTTTATTTTTGGCTTATATTTATCCTATGTCGGTATAGTATATAACAAAATAGCACAGAACTCAGTTTTGATCGAAAATCATTGAAAGCAAAATGTGCAAAAAATTTTGTCCCGAGGTGGATTCGAACCCACGCACAAAAGAGCCTGTATGCCTATAGGCATAACTACCCCTTAGCACCAAATTTCTCCACTTCCGAAGTATGGATGTGATAGAGGATGTTCAATTACATAACATATGTCGCTCCTAGAACCAAAAAAATCTGAAATCCGCACTTTTCTTTCGCTCACTACGCTCTAGTCTGAAGTATATCTTAAGTTTTTTGAACGCCATTTTGCATAACTTTTCAGGGGCTTTCGAATGGTACCCAATACATAAGTGAAATATTTCGGCAATATGGAGATATGCAAATTTCACAAAAATCGATATATGCAAATTAGGATTTTTAAAAACAAACTTTTGATTTTTCGAGAGCTTTTACCTTCTAGTATCTGCCCCTGAAAGGAAAAGTCTAAATTCGGGGATTAAAACAACTGTGCCATGGTCTGACCGAGGCTGTTCCGCCCTTACGGAGACTCTCTTTTAAGCCTCGAATATCAGAGTTACTAGACGACACCATTGAGCTGCCCGATTAGCTCTCTTATACCCCTGTTGCTTTCATCTGTACCATTCTTGCCCATTCACGTCTTTATGTTTTCAGTGTGGATAAAATGTATTTATGTATGCTAATGAAGCAGTCTCTCTTGTCATGGCTACGTTGCATTGTAATTAGACTAATCAATGGTTATTTGCATAGGGAATTAGGCAAAGTGCCATGAGACCCATCAGACAGGCGGACACGCTGTGATGCAATCGCGCACATCGCGGACCGGCAATACGGCGTGTTTTCAAATAAAACACTTTTACCAAATGTTTGAATTTTTCGCATTACTGAAAGAGGGTGAAATGTTTCGTTTTCACCCATATAAAAGAACCGCGCTGTTTAATTTCATAACTACTAGAATTAATTGTTGAGCGGGTGAATGCACATCAGCACCTTAAGTTTTTATACCAGATTTTTTGTATCAAGCTAACTATTTGCATGAGTTGAATGCGTGGTATGAGTTATGACCGTCATGGTCGAAAGACTCGTTAATTACCGGTGGTGGCGGCAGCGGGAACGAAGGAGACTCTCTCTCCATGTCCTTCAGTTGACAGTGCACTGCCTCCCGCTTGATGCAGTATACCTGCATTTTTATTATTTCATTTCCTCTTCACCGTACGCTTACTTGTTTCTTGCTCGTGTCTATCATGTCCTTCGTCCTTCCTTTGCATCGAAGGCATACAAATATGAGAAGTGAGGAGAGAAGAAGAATGAAGAGGATGAAGATGGAGATGAAGATTACTCCGAGGAAAGAGAATGACGACGACGAAGTGGACGGCGTATTACCAATCTAAATATTAAGGTAACATTTTCAAAGTTTTTACACTTTTCATATTAATAGGTTCATGTTTTGAAGTTTTAAATGCTTTTTCATCTTTATAATTTTACCTCAAATAGTAGAACGGCCGAAGTTTGTTGCAGTGATCCACTACTGGCAATAACAGTAATCTGTTCGAGTGTTGCATTCCTTATTCCACTAATCGGTTCCTTCACTCGAACTTCTCCCGTCTTCTCATCGACGGTTATGAGGGACGAAGAGGATGGAGGTACTCGGAACGATACAACTCCATCCTTCCCTCCATCTGAATCTGTCGCTGACACACGGCCTATCACTTCTCCTTGTGACGCATCTCGAGGGATCTGAACGGTTCATTGAATTATAGTTCGATGAAAATATGAGCAAGAAGGAGACACTCACGGTGAATGCATAGGAGGTTCTACTGAAGACCGGAGGGAATTCATCGACAGGGAGAACATGCACGACGACAGTTGTAACAGCCGATCTGTATTAATATTCAGTTATAACTCTCTTCCACGCGTCATCACCTTGAATGCATATCCGTCACTGAGAGCGTAAACGAGTATTCATAGCGCTTTTCGTAATCCACAGGCGAAAGAAGTGTTATAATGCCCGATTGCGAATTAATGGAGAAGAGAGATGAATCGTGGTCATGCAGAGTGAACGAGGGACCCTCCAGAGGGACTCCAACTCGGGATATGGGATGAGGCTTCAGGAGAATCTGAAGAGTGCTGTATATATGACGCACTATCCGAGAGACTCGACACCCCTTGGAACGTAGAAAGTTCATGCTCTCCGATTTGTCTGAAAATACGGATCATTTTTTATGATTAAAAGGATGAACTTGGTTTCAGGTCGCAAAAATTGTATCTTTTTTAGATTTAGCAGTATCTAGAGTATGCGGGTATTTTTACATATAGTATGAAAAGATACCTTAAGACCTTAAGACCGTACCTTAAGACCGTAAGACCGCACCTTAAGACCTTAGGACTACCTTAAGACCGCACCTTAAGACCTTAAGGCCTTACCTTAAGACCATAAGACCTTACTTTAAGACCTTAAAACCTTACCTTAAGACCTTAAGACCTTCCCTTAAAGGGACATGGAACCCATTTTCAAGTGAAACTTATATGAAAGATTTTGTCGAAATTAGCTTAAAACCAAAAGGAAAAATCATAAAAAGTAATAGTTTTCGAGAAATGATTTTTCGAAATTTCATTCTACGACGGTCGTACTGGATTTAGGAGACAGGGGCCAAGCCAAACGGAATCATTACACCGTACTACCGTCCCTCGGAAAGAAAAAATAAATTTCATAGTTGGAATTTTTTGAAATTTTTTAAATAATTATTTTTATATTTCTTATTATTACTAAAGGTAAAACAAAAAGTTTTATTGAAATGAACGAAATTTATTTTTCGCTGCCCACTCCCTTTAAGATCTTAAGACCTTCTTAGTAAGGTCTCTTGGTATAAGACCTGCTTGGTAAGGTCTCTTGCTAAGGTCTTAAGGTCTTAAGGTATGGTCTCAAAGTAAAGTCCTAAGGTCTTAAGGTATGGTCTTAAGGTCTTAAGGTACGGTCTTAAGGTCTTAAGGTAAGGTCTTAGGGTCTTAAGGTAAGGTCTTAAGGTTTTAAGGTAAGGTCTTAAGGCCTTAAGGTAAGGTCCTAAGGTAATTTGTTAAGGTCTTAGGGTAAGGTCTTAAGGTCTTAAGGTACGGTCTTAAGGTCTTAAGGTACGGTCTTAACGTAAGGTCTGAACAACTTAAGGTACGGTCTTAAGGTCCTAAGGTAAGGTCTTAAGGTAAGTTTTTAGGATCTTAGGGTACAGTCTTAAGGTCTTAAGGTAAGCTCTTAAGGTCTTAAAGTAAGGTCTTAAGGTCTTACTTAAGGTACGGTCTTAAGGTCTTAAGGTAAGCTCATAAGGTCTTAAAGTAAGGTCTTAAGGTCTTAAGGTCTGAAAGTAAGGTCTTAAGGTATTAAGGTACAGTCTTAAGGTCTTAAGGTAAGGTCCTAAGGTCCTAAGGTCTTAAGGTAAGGTCCTAAGGTCTTAAGGTCTTAAGGTCTTAAGGTACGGTTTTAAGGTCTTAGGGTACGGTCTTAAGGTCTTAAGGTCTTAAAGTAAGGTCTTAAGGTTAAGGTCTTAAGGTACGCTCTTAAGGTCAAGGTAAGGTCTTAAGGTCTTAAAGTAAGGTCTTAAGGTCTTAAGGTACCGTCTTAAGGTCTTAAGGTCTTAAGGTAAGGTTTTAAGGTCTTAGGGTATCTTTTCATACTATATGTAAAAATACCCGTAGAATCCCATTTTGAGCTTTTCAGGATACTGCTAAATCTAGAAAAACTGGGTTTTGTAGAGAATTTTCGTAGCTTTCTAATGCTTTTTGATTGTGCGAAAATATTAGTTTGAAAGAAGTTATAAGCAAAAAAGGTAAATCGGAAATTTCGAAATGAGGCTGCTGGCGGCGGCTCTAGCGCTTCAGATAAATTTTTTAGCGAGCGAAACCAAGTTCATCGTTTTAATCATTAAAAATGATCCTAGAAACTTATTTTCATGGCATTTAAAAATCACGAACTTTCTACGTTCCAGTGCAATGCAAGCGATGTTGACTCTCTCAGATAGTGCGTCATATAATAATATATGTTTTCTTACTGATCCAGAAGGTGTGTTCTCTCGAACGAAGAGATGGTAAGCAGGAAGAGGAAAGAAGGGAGCAGAGGCACTCCATGTCGACACACGAACGCGGATCTGGAAACGAGGTTAGGATGAAATTGGGTTTCCCTACCTTGATATTGAACACAGCACTTCTGGACGGCCTTCCTCCGTCCTCTGCCACAATGGTCATGGTCCATTCGAGAGGAGAGGACGAGAACAACAGCTGAGTGTCGCTCCATTCGTTGAAGAGAAGAGCTCCCGTTGACTCGTCGATATTGAACACGGAGTAGTCGTTCCCGGCGACTATTCTATATGAGACCGTGCCGTTCTCTCCTGCATCTGCATCTGACGCTGACAATCTTAAACAAGTCATTATCTTTTATGGCTTCCATTATCCTTTGTACTTTTGTATCAGTTCTCCTCTATGCATATCTTCGGAAATAACTACGGGTGATAGTTCTCCAATCGTTGGGTCGTTATCATTTTCATCAAATACGTCGATGGATATTGTAGTAGATGAGTTAGCTGACAGCATGTTCCACGAATCTCCAACCTCGACCTGATGAACATTTTGTATTTTACTATTCAACAGTTAGCTAACCGTGAGATGATGTCTTGACTCTTTTTCCCGGTCAAGAGAAACTTTAGTGAAAAGAAGGCCGTAGGGAGAAACGAAGAAGAATGATGATGAAGGAGACTTGACGATGTGGTAGTGCATGGGCGAAGCCGAGACAGAGATGTTGCCTAGGTAAGTCCATGGAGGAGAGTTCTCCAGCACAGTGAACCTAAATGCAGTTGTAATATTGTGGAAGGAAATAGTAAATAACCGATAAAGTGACTGCTTGAAGAAAGGCGAGAAGGAGACTCCAGAAGAAGAGCGAACGCGGATAGGAAGCAAAGACTCTCTCGGTGGGGACTCGTTATCCGAAGCTAAGACTGAGAAGAGGTATGAGCCTTCGAGGGACGATGGGTCGTTTGCAGTGAGATATCCTACAGATTATATTGAAGCTCATAGAGGAGGAAGACCACTGACCATTTGTCGCGTCCAATTTTAATGGTATAGGTTGCTGTGAGACTATAGAGTACTGCAGACGGGACTTCTCAGTAGAATCGGCATCGGTTGAAGTGATTTGAGCGATAAGAGAATGAGGAGAAAGAGTATGAGGAACGACGAGATCGAGGAATGTGGAAGTGAAGACGGGGGAATTGTCATTCTCATCGAGAAGTGAGACCAATAAAGAAGATGATACTTCGTGTTGACCATCCGAAACCTATATTTAAATTTGTTAACTTTGTCACAGAACATGACATACAACTATGGACAGTGGATGAGATTGTTGCTTCTCGTAGTCGAGTGGAGCTATTGAATGAATAGCTCCAGTATGAGGGTCGATTGAGAAGAGAGTAGATGGTGGAGATAGAGAGAAAGTCAAGAACGAATCCTCATCAACGTCTGTCGCTGTTACAGCACCAATGAACGAGCCAACTGGAGTATCTGCAAAATTAGCGCATGAATATAATATACTCCGGATAAATGAGGACTTCTCCTATGACAGATTCAACCTACTTTCGCTTATTCGTCTTCTTGGTGGATTCTGCACTGTTGGAGGATTGTCGTTGATGTTAAGGACTAAGCATTTAAATCATTCGTATGTCGAAAGATAATCAAAACCTGTGACGTTGACGGTTGTAGAAAGAGTGTTGACGAAATGAGTGGATGTAGCGATTAGAGTTAGTGAGTACTCTTTGCGGATCTCTCTGTCCAGTTCTTGAGACGTGGAGATACTTCCGAAGTCATCAATATCGAATGCTAAGTCTATGTTCCCTGAAACACGGCTTAAGTCCTTCATTATTATCGCATGCTTGCCTTGCACGATGGAGTACGTAAGCGGAGCGTCTCTAGCCGTACTCGCCACTCTTGCGACTTCCACTCCTCTCCCCTGCCCCTCCTCCACAAATGCGTAGTACTGTTGCTTGATGAAAGCAGGAGTAGATTCCTCTCGCGGTGATATTCTTTTGTCCTTGACTTTGAAGTCGTATTCTGTCTGAAGCGATCCATATACTCCGTGGTCGAAGACTCGCAGCTTGATCGACCACTCCTTCTTCGAGTACTTGACATTCCTTAACGACTTGTTCCGCTACCACCCGTGCCTTGAATAACCTGGCCAAAATGACGTTGTTTCCCTTGATATCGAGAATTGCAGAAGGGTCGTCGACGATGTCGAAGGAAACCCGAGCATTATCGCCTTCGTCAGCATCGTCTGCTTCGAGAGTGAAGAGAACTGTTCCTTCCTCTCCTTCGATCACAATCTCTTGTTCGTGTTTCTTCAACACAGGCGCGTTGTCGTTCTCGTCTTTGACTCGTATGCGAATACTACACGAATCCTGGAGTAAAATGTATGTTTAGGTTTTGGAGAGCAAGTTTACCGATTCTAGTTCATCCTTGAGCGATATTACCAGAAGATGTTCTCTTTTCTTCTCTCGGTCGAGTGCCTTGCACGATATTTCTCCGTTAATTTCGTCAATGTTGAACAAGCCCTCTTCGTTCCCACCTGAAAATAAAATTTTTCCCTTTTATGCATACTGAAGTACCTTTGATGCGGAAAGTAGCATTTTTCCCAAACGAAGATGCGACAATTCGTTTGAATGGCGATATTGCAACATTCTCAGGAATTGTAACCGATTGACAAGACATTGACGATATGAGAGGTGGCTGATGTGACTCTTGCCCGACTCGTACATGAACTCCCATCCAGTCTGAATTGCCTGACGGGCTCTCGGCGAAAACTAAAATAGAAAAATTTACTCGATTGTTGTGCAAATTAACCTGTGAATGCGTAGTCGTCCTTCTCCAATTTTCCTTTCGCCTTTAGCTCATCTTCGTCAATGATAAATGGCGTATTGTACGGAAGAAGCGTGAGTTTTACTCCAGCTAGGAATGTTATCAATGTCTTAACAAGCAACAATCCCAGGCTTACCTTGCTTGGGGAATGAGAGTAGTGGGTGTTTTGGCATGGAGGAGAGAACGTGAATGGACTGTGAGGGCCGCGTGAAGTATCTCCATTTGGCTTTCTCGAGTACAACTTTCAGAGTCTGATCCGAGTACAGAGGCGGACTTCCTCCATCGGTCGCACGAATCCGAACTTGCGTATCGGACGGAACTCGAGACGCCACAGACAGGGCACCTGAATTGCTCTCTCTAATGGTAGTTATATTTCTGAAATTGGGAAGAGACGCTACTCTACTTACCAGATACCGGATCGAGCTCGAAAGGGGAATTCTCGTCGACAATGGAATACTTGATCATTGAATTGTCTCCAAGATCGTCATCTCTTGCTACAACGTGATGAAAAGGAAGCGAATGAGATGATTCTTCACGGAAAACAACACTCGGCGATCTGCGAAGAGGATTTTTCCAAGGTGATAAAAGTTTTGTCTGACGATGTGAAAATCGGTGCATGGTCGTTCACATCTTTGATGAAGAAGACAACGAGTGCTGTTGATTGGCTGCCTTCTATCTCAGCTATCGCAGTAACGAGAATATTGCGGCCCTAGATATTTGGTATTATGAATAGTCCTATGGAGTTGTAAATAATCAAGATCATTAACGAACTGAGTAAGGAGGAAGAGGTCTAAGAAGGGTAATATCTCCAGTGGACGGGTCGCATTCAAATACTCCTTCATCTTCCATTATTCGATAAGTTATTAGAGATCGACCTTCTGTTGAATTCGCTTGTAACTTATGCACAACCGAATCTTAACTTTAATTTTATTCATGTTTACGAAATAAGCCAACCTATAGGCGTAACCTCGGACATGGTGACCTGTGTGACAGGAGATATGAAGAAAGGAATAAGAGGTAGGTCGCCCTCTATTTCGATCCACATTCCCTCTGTCGAGGGATCTCCATTCAAACGATGCCGACGTGCTTGTAGGTGAATAACTTGGCCGACAAGAGAGTTCAAAGGAGTAGTGAGAAATAGGGATCCTGTTGCACCATCTAACTCGAAGACATCGGTCTATAATATTGGTTTGTCTTTTATTTTTCCACATCTAACCTTATTGACGAGTTCGTAAAAGGCTGATGAATCGTTGGAGAAGGAAGCAACGAAGCTGCCGACTGGTAGTGAAGTGGGAACACGGACAACTACTCCATCGCCCTTCTATACAACTTTATCGATGTATTATGCGAAGAACTGAAGAACTCACCCGTAGTTTAGCAGGATGTACTCGCAGATCGAGACTCTTTTGTCGACCAGTCTTATCCTCCATGATTACGTGAAGGTACCGAACTGAGTGGGACTTCAACGGCGACGACTGCGAGAGAACACCGTCGAGAGAAATGTTGAAGTGAGATGAGATGTCTGAAACTTATTGTTGATGACGAGACAACGCAAGACTTTCTATTACGACCTACCACTGCTCTGAATGCGAAACGCTTTCACTCCTGTCGCATTGACCCGAACGATGGGGCATGGAAGAGATGAGCATTGTTGTGGAAGAAAGACATCTCGATGGACATCTCCTTCCATTACAATCGAAGGTTCTCCTTTGGAGATGTGAAGGGTTGCCTTAAATAGTTTCGAAATGCTTCAATAGTTGCATTTCATTACCTGACACAAGGTAGTTCTCATGGGCGACCCTCCATCGGAGACCACGACGGGAATGCTCAATGTCCTCCCAACTTCACTGCCGAGGCTCTTTCTCACGAATACATCTCCGTTGGCTCTTACAACAAAGAGCGGATGGTGCTGTTGCGTACGATAGCTTAGAGTGCCGTTCGGTCCCAGATCGACATCATGGGCAACCAAGGTTCCTGTAATTGAAATATTGTCATGATTATCTTTGTCATGATTATCCACTCCTTGAAGGGACTTGTAAGAATGAAACATGCGATTGTCAAGCTTTTGCAATTTTTTTGTTGTCGCTGTTCTTTCTTGAAACTTTTGAAAAAATTTCATAAAATTTTACTATCTTAGCAGCTTTTTCCTTTCTTAGAAGCACGTTTTAATGTAAAAGCGTACCAATGGCCTTTCTGGTATCAGAGTCTGCGGATACTGTAATAGGTTGGATAGATGAGCAGGACGGAGAGTTGTCGTTGACGTCAAGTACTCGAATACGAAGAGGAACACGAGTGAAATGAGATGGCTGAATATATACTATTTATGTATATTTAGGTGCCAACACTTTTAAAACTGAGTAGCAATTATACCCACCTGGCCCTTGTCGACAGCAGTCACATTGAATAGATATTCATCCATCTCTTCTCTATCCAGTTCCTTCTTCGTGTATACTTCACCAGATCTCGGATCAATGGTGAAAGAGTGTGAGTGGGCTCCCGAAAGAGAATAGTCGATCCTTCCTCCCAATCCAGTGTCTGCATCCGTTGCATGTACTCGAGTTACTGTCGTTATTGCTGGAGAGTTCTCTAAGACCTGTAAGACATTTATATTAGAATAAAGAACAGGACGGTATCTTACGGTTGCGTGGTATTGCTTCTTTTCGAATTGCGGCGCGTTGTCGTTAACGTCAAGGACAGAAATGAGAAGAGTAACATCGCTGGACTTGGAGGGGATTCCACCATCAGATGCACGAACGCGAAGACGGTAGGACTTTACGGACTCATAATCAAGAGGGGAGGTGAGACGAAGATGACCGATTATCGGATGAAGAACAAATGGGCCGGGAGGGGTAGATGACACAAGGGAGTAAGAGAGAACGCCGTTCTGAATATAGACTCTTGCACAACGTAAGAGACAGTAGCTTACCTTTCCGTGGTCGTTGTCAGTAGCGGAGACAAGGTAGAAAGGTCGATCGACAGGATGATCTTCTCTCACTCTTATCGGCACACTTTCAGACGCAAAAGAGGGTCGGTTGTCGTTGTGGTCTTCAATCCGAATAACTACTTGCGTGTACACGCTTTCCCCTCCAGGAGATGATGCCTGGGAACCATTTAGTTCATTCGTCATTTCTACCTTCTTTACCTGTACATTCAGAAGAACTTTGTCGTGTGCGTCAGCATCGAGATACTTAACTACAGAGATTCGTCCTGATTGTGAGTCAATTGCGAAGTAGTGGAAGGGGTCCCCCGAGTAGAACGAGTACACTACGTCTTCGGATCCTTCAGTAAACGCTTCTACTCGACCAATCTCGATTCCCGGAAGAATGTCCTCCGAAGTATCGATGATAAGTGGTGATGGTGAAAGGAAGCGAGGTAGCATCGATGAAGAAGGGAGAACGCGCAGTTCCACCATTGCCTACAAGCGATTTGCTTACAATGCAGAATTCCTACTAAAGAAGATTTCGGACGTACGGTTTCTATGCTCTCCTTTTGCCCCCCATCAACTGCTGTGACCTCCATCCTATATAGTCCAGGCGGTATTTTCTTTTTCTTTGTTGACAGCTCTCCGCTTGTTTCGTTCAACATAAACAACTCAGAAGAAGGTGACGACAACTTGTAGTGTACCTAAAGGGGAGAATTATAAGATAAAATAATGCTCTCACTTTTCCGTATTCTTCAATGTCAACATCAGTGGCGGATACTTGAAGAAGAGTCATGTGAGGTTGCACATCATTCTCCTTGATATTCAGCTTGTACAGGAGCGGAGAAAATAACGGAGCATTGTCGTTCGTGTCTTCTAGTCGAACACTAACGAGGCAAGAGTCACTCGGCTCCTCGGATCCTATGAAGAATGGAGTAAAGTATATGATGGTATATGATCATATGAGTATATGATGGCATTCGTATGAGTGTCAAAACGAGTACTCTCTTCTCACCGCATCGCTCTCACGTCGCAGGTAGATTGGCAACTGACGGAGCTTTTTCCTCAATCATATATGATCGTACCTTCAACTCCAACGTCAACGACCATCTCGTGTATTCTTCTCTTCTCGAAGTCAAGCGCTTCATTCACGCACACCTTGCCATCGTTGTCAATAGTGAAGGAGTGGTCATTCCCTCTCAGACTCAGTCTCTCCTTTCCTCGACTTCCTCCACACCATCCGTCCTCACTCCATGTTGTTACCTTAAGATATAGTGGTTGAGTTTTTTTAATATTTTGAATCGTGGTGTACTGTTTATAGACCTTTTTCTTTCAGCTTTGATGTTTTAATGTTTTAATAATATCCCATTTTGATATTGTCAATATCAGGCAGTAAGGAAGCTTATTTGTGATAGTACATTATAAGAGGTAGAGGTTCGCAGGAGCCGTGCCGTCTCTGTTACCATAGTAACCCTATGAATTCCCCTCCCCTTCCTTCTGATAGACGGCACACTCCTTCTCC
This sequence comes from Micoletzkya japonica, assembly GCA_900490955.1. NCBI lineage: Eukaryota > Metazoa > Nematoda > Chromadorea > Rhabditida > Diplogasteridae > Micoletzkya > Micoletzkya japonica. The sequence goes on from LS926623.1 coordinate 126,453, forward strand.
ATTACTTCCATACGTCTGTCCTCAACCTCTTCTCTTACTCTTATCCCCGACGTCATCTTCTCTATTGTACATCCCTTTCCTTTGACGCCAGTTAAAGGAGGACCCAAGTATAGTCTTCTCTACCTCTACCATCATACCCATCTACGGGAATGTCTGTGTGTTCGTCAGCTCTCCTGTATATCAATATGGGAAGCGAGATGATTTACGTACTGGAGCAACGTCTAAGAGTAAGTATCAGTTAGCATGACGGAATAATAGTCTGGAGTAACCTATCTATTCGCTTGATGGGTATGTCGGTTCTGGGTACCTTGGCAACGGATGAGAAGAGGAGTATGAGAGGAGAGAAATCAACGGAAGAGTAAAAGGAGGCTTTGAGGCAGTAGGCGAATCGAAGATGCCAACAGTTATGAATACTATCGTCGAGAATTTCTTATCGCGAGACATCGTCATACGATTCATGGAAATGAATCAAATGATGACAAGGCAGGAAATGAAAGAGATATTCACCGGAATCGCAACATCGAGCATTATGAAGCTCAATCCGACGAGGTGCTCTTTTGGTTATGAATGAGTCATTAGTTTCTCTCTTTGAGCATGGACAAGCTTTTCGATCTCATGACAATGACAGTTAAATACCAACTGGAAATGCTCGTTACACCCGAACACGTAAGAATGTGATGCACTCGTTAGCCATGCAAGTGTTCAGCTATTGTCATTGACTGTAAACCATTTGGACGGCATTCTCGAAATGTTTCCACGAAACGAGAATATCGTTGTCCTCCTCGACCATGCACATTCCATGGTTCGTGTTGCCTCTTGATCTCCCTTTAATTACAACTCCTCCACCTGTCATTACTGTCCTCCGCAAGGATTAGTCCGACTGGCAATGTGATAGCTGCCAGTTCTACCTGTTCGTGAAGAACTGTAGCATCTCAATGCCGGCTGGCCCGTCCTCACCCCTCTTACGTCCATTTGCCCCTTACAAGTGCATAAACACCGTCATTCGCTTCATCTTATCTATATTTTAATTTCATTTCCACTTTCAGATAATGGCGACATACAGAAACTGTAGAGCAGCTGAATTTCTCCTACTACGAGCACAAATGCTTACATTTTTCCAGGTGTGATTTTGTTTCTTATTTCCGCACGGATTCATTTAGGGTTGCCGCATTAAAGTGTCTCTTCTTATGCGAGAGAAGAAGCAGAATGAAGAGGGATACTTTGTGAGCAACAAAGAAGAGTTAGTAGTGTGCGAGAGGACCGATTCTCCTGGTTGCATCAAGTATTACGAAGAGGGAATTCTGTCAAGAAGTTCCGATTTTCCTTCACGATCCCCTTCGAAACGGGTTGATGCAGAGGTACAGGATAACCTATTCCTCAGTAAAATTGCATTTCAGGATGACTATAATCTTGGACGCGCATGTCTCAGGAAGACAGATTTGGGTAGGAACATGTATAGGATGGAAAAGGCGAAGGTGAGAGATTGATAGAATGGGATGAGGGTGAGGAGGAGGAGACCCATGATTGAAGGGAGCGAAGGACGAAGGCTCATCAGCCGGCGAATTGAACCTTCTCAATGCTATTGTCGCGAGGGGAAGGGAAGGAGAAGATGACTTTGAATTGTTAGTATTTGGAACCGATGATGACCAAGACGGCGATTCACAACCACAGCAACAAGTAATATTAATCCCTCTATGACTACTTACATTTCGTATAGACTGAAACTTCCACTGGCATAACTCGTATTGATGCATCGAAGAAGAAAAAGTCTCTCAATTCAGCTTTGTCGGAAGTAAGTCTATCTCGATCTTCAGTAACCCTTATATGCTCCCCCACTTATTCATTCATTCTATGGTCTTTGTGACTAAAAAGTTTCTACTAACCCATAGGGAATAGAGGGAGTGTGTAGAGAATATAACTGACAGAAGGCCATCCCTCACCCATTCTCCTCCACAACAATCCCTCTCCCCTCTCACTCCTCTCCTCTCTACTTTAACTCGTACCCTTGGCTGTCTACCTTAGGTATTCAGTCATTCCGCGCAATTTCTCTTACCTAACGACTTTGGAACGCCGCTAAGAAAAACGGGAGGGCGATTAGGTGAGTGGAGGGAAAGAGGGATGAATAAAGGAGGAGGAGAGGGAAAACTATTAGAGAGACGAGTCGTTCAGAAGAAGGAATCAAAGACGAAATCGAAAGGGGCGGATCTTCTCGACTTATTCGATGAGGCAGCTGCACGGCCTGCTACAGGAATCAAGAAAAGAACTCCGTCAAGGGGAAGATCAGCATCGAAGGAAAGACCTCCATTGGAAGAGAAGAAGACTGGTTCGAAGGATGAACAACGACCGAAGAGTTCAACGAGACCAACTAAGGGAGGAGACAAGAAGGAAGACGGAAGAGGAGCATCTAGGTCAGGGAGTAGGCCACCTTCTGAAGGAGGAAAAGAGGAACGGCCTGTTTCAAGAGGACGACCCCCATCGCAAGGAAAGAAAGATACTAGGCCAACATCCGGAGCACGGGAGAAAACTCCAAGTGGAGATAGAGCGAGATCTGCGAGTGCCAAGAAAAAGGGTTCTACATGATATACCGGCTAAGTTATTCATAGACGTGTTAGAGGCTGTGATAATTGATAAATTTCTTACTTGAAAGAGACAAGTTCCATTGGCGATATCTTCTCTCACAGTTGTCTCGTAGAGTGGAAGTAAACATCGAGAGACCGAGACGGAATCAAGTATCTGATATTAGAATGTCCTGACATGAGGTGCACAAAGAAGAAAAAAAGCTACAGAAACGATTAAAAAGAACCTCGGCTTGAACTGAAAGTGAAGAAGATAAGGCAGGTTGTCCGTTGTCGGTCGCTACCACAGTAAATGACAGATGCGAAGATATAGAGCACCCCTGCCACAAATGTTTACTATGCCCTTATTCAAGCACTTACCCTCTCTGCCAATCGCACTTTTCCACTGTCGCTATCGATAACAACTGCTTTGGATCCTTCGATGGAATAGGTGAGTCTGGCATTCTCTCCCGTATCAGCATCAAGTGCCGATAAATCGACTTGATCTTCTCGAGATCTATTGAGACGAATAGACACCGATGATGACGTCCACGAAGGAGCGTTGTCGTTGACGTCGTCGATCTGGAGAGAAGCTTGAATTGGGGAAGGTGACGAGAGGTCTTACAATCAGGGTGACTGGATATTCGAGTACAACATAATGCTTTCTCTTTAATGAGAATATGAGTTGGTACTCATGAGTGGATTCTCTATCCAATGGTGCACACAAAGAAATGAGGTAGACATGGAGTTGATCGGTTTCTCGAATACAGACTGATACACAACCACTCATTTCTAATTCCCTGCAAAGTTTATTTTGACCATTATCATTATCATAGATGCACTTACACACTGGGATCAGGAGGAAGCACGGATAATCTTGCAAGAATCGATCCGATCGTTGCATTCTCAAGTACTCTCGAGTCTCCATTCTCCGTTAACCAGACGATATCCAGCTGAAGAGCGATGGAAGGGAAAGGGTCAGAGCACTTACATGAGACACCGGAACATCGGGAGAGTCAACGGTGATTGTGATGAAGGCTGTTCCCTCGAGGGGAGGAGTGCCCCCATCGGATGCGACTACTACGAGTTCGTATACTCCCGAGAGGAGAGAAGACGACGCGAAGAGGGAACCATTCGGAGACATCACGAATGGAGTCTCTATGTCTGGACGAATCTAAAGAAAATATTGTTATAGTGAATCTCATATTAATGTCAAAGTCAAATAAACCTGCATACATTTGCCAAACGATAGGTTATTCGTGCGTTCTCCCCAGCATCGAGATCGGTCGCTGATACATTAAGGAGAGGAATACAAGGGCTATTCGAGGGAATGGAAAGTGAATAGTTGGATTGGGCGAAACGAGGGGAGTTGTCGTTGACGTCGAGAAGTACAACGCGTGCGGTTAACTCGGATTTCCTAGAATTGAGCATAGATTTCCTTCATCAATCCATCGAATCACTCACCGATCCCCTCCATCCTTGGCTTCGATGACTAGTTCGTAAGTCTCTCTATACTCTCGATCGAGCACTCCATTCACTTGCAGATCCGCTAACAGTCTTCCCTCCACCCGACGAGTCATCAATCGGAAGACGTTGTTCACATTTCCCCTCACAAGGGAGTAGGACTGGACATCGAACGGAGGGGAGTCTGCGTCTTCGGCTGAAGGAAGGGACACGAGGGATCCTTTCCTGGCCACTTCTGACAGCTCCAGCTGCAACAAGACACTATATGATGAAAACAAAGAAAGCTCAAGGAAGGTGGGACATTTATCGCTTACAGTAACGGTGTCGGAAGGGAATACGGGTGAGTTGTCGTTGACGTCTTTGATGTTAACAGTAACTTGCACGCCCTCTCCACCCTCGAGTGGTATAGCCATAATGTCGTATTTCTTCCTCTTCTCATAGTCCAATTCTCCCACAACTCGTATTGTTCCCGTGTTCTCATCGATGCTCAAAGCCTAAACAATACTATTCACCGGAATCCATTCATCTAACAAAATACAAATGCTTAAATTTTGCAAAAAAACTATGTTAGCCGCTACAAGTTCTCATTGTTTCTCTCAGGCGCTCCTAACGCCTTGTACACCAAAAGCTGCCGAAATGAGATTACTCAGAGTCTGCAATCGTGCCTCTGGGGAGAAGTGTGTGCTGACTACATATGGACTACTCTCAGTCTACTCACTCCTTCTCCCCTCTCTCCTTTCCTCGTTCCCTCCTCTGAGTAATAAGTGGACATTGGCCACAAGGCCGAGAAGGGAACTCCTGACCTCGGCGGCAGATTAGACAAAGGGAAGAGGAGAGGAGAGGGAGGGTCCGTAACTGGCAAATAGTATGCGGGGACACTAAAGCATGCACGAAAATATAGGATGCAGGAGCGAGGAAGGGACACGATCTACGGTTCATTATCACCGCCATCTCTCACAAGGTCAGTGACATTGCGTGTGTCCACACTCCAACCGCAAGAGATAAACGAAGCGCGAAATTGCACTAGATGAAGGATGCTGCTACCTACTCTAACCTAGAGTTCGAGGGTTTAAGACGCAGTGAATATCTCCAACTACAGTATAAATTAAAACTAAAGGTAGAGCAGCAAACTATGTAGAGATATATTATCATGATGCTACTCTATCGCTTACCTGTTGAGTGGAATTGTCTGGGTAGACAACGAGATACGTCGGCTGGGTGGATGTCGACAAGCCATTGATATGTCCGATCAAGTGATCGACTGGCGAATCTTCGGAGACGAAGAATTCGAGTGAATGGATGAAGGGAAGGAAGAAGAGTAGGAGCAGAGGATTCATCGAACTCCGCTTGTATACATCGAATACTGAAGAACAATATACTTCTATATTGGGACGATTATTAACGGGAGTGTAGCTGGATGGGCCAAGAATATGCCATAAGCCATAAAGATGAAAAACGCATAAATTCTACAGGCTCACGTACTAGAAGTTTAATTCATTCAGTGAGTGAAATGTTACATATTGACCTACGACCTAATTGAAAGTGAACGAGAATGCAGATGATAGAAAGCAAGGTAAGTTGGTAGTGAAGCAAGTTTATCGAACGATTAGTCATTGAAGATGAATGGATAGAGGCGATCGAAGAATGAGCATGCGGAATGCAATGGATAAAGAAGTGATGCTAAACTCGTGAGAGGTGAGAAGAGGGAAAGTCAAGGACAGGCAAGGATAAGGAGGAATCAAGTCGAGATGAAGAGGAAGAGGAAAGAAGATTGAGCACTCGAAAGATGTGATAAAGCGAGAAACGGGAATAACAGTGTGGGGAGCCTGCACAGGTACGAGTGACTGACTACTTAGAGGGGCACTGTTAGAGAAAGCAAGAGTAGATGGAACAGTAGAGAGAGAGGGAAGAGGCCGCAGGGAGTCTCCGAAATGGGGAGGGGTTGGTAGGATAGGGGGAGGAGAAGGATCCTAAGGTCAGAGGGATAGGAGAAGACCAAGGGAGGAGAAGGAGTGAAGGAGTGGACCGGCTGAGTATGCAAATGAGAACGAGAGTGAGAGAAGTTGATTGGAGCGAAGAAGAGGGAAGAGATGGGCTCTAGAGAAAGAGAGAGAGAGAAGACGAACGGCAGTGATTGTAGGGTAATGAAGAGGAGTTATACTCCGAGGGAAGAGGGTCCTCTCTCAAGAGGAGGGGGGACATGTAGAAGAGCGCTCTCTATTGGCAGCCTGCCTAGTCCTCTCTCTAGTTGCACTTGTTGCTTCTTGTCTTTGTGTGTGTGGCCCTTGTCTAATCTGCACCAGATCAACTTGAGAAGGCGAGCACAACCACTAGAGAAGGAAAGAAGAAGACTCGTAAAGGACTCCCGACTACTGTAGACATAACGGGGAGGGGTGAGGAGATGGGGACACACAGGGATGGATAGGTGAGGGTGGGAAAAGGAGAGAGACCTATTTCGCCTTTCTTAAGAGAGCTAATGAGTGACGTTGCAGACTGTCCACTCTCTTAACTTTCCCCTATGGTCCGAGAGAGTCCTGAGAAGGGAAGAAGGACGAGGGAAGGGGGATGGGAGTAAGAGTAGTAGGAGACTGTTTGGATGGGTTGGGTGTGACTCTTCCCACGAACTGACAAACAGAAGTGACAGCCTGAGGGCAAGCTGAGACAAAAGGTAATGAGAGGAGAGGGTGGATAAGGGAGGGGGAAGGTGGGGAGGGACCAGATGAGTGAGGTAGACCGTATTTAGTGAGGGAGTGATCAGTCGAGTGCACACAACATATGGTCTCTCTTAACGTATTCTCCTCGCTCTCCCCTTTATTGCACCTTGCAAGTCAACGATGAATTGTCAACAATATTATATATCATCTAGTACCTCGATCTGCTTGTAATTCATGATATCAATTTCGGGTTCGTCATCGATGGGAATAAGTCCATCCCAGTGCCTGACTTTTACTTCTTCTTCCTCATCTACCTTCTTCGTAGGCTGTGTAGACTCCTTCTTCAAATGCTCTTCCTCTCCCGATCCTTCAATCTCTCCTTTTTCGTCCTCTTCTCTTCCCATCTTGCTCTCCCTCTTCCGTCTTATCTGTTCCTCCTCTCTCTTAGCGCCTTCATATTCCTCATTCGTTGTAGGATGAACATGTATGACTCTTCCGTTCTTCACCTTAAACACTTCAAACAACTTAAAGCAAGGACATTAGCACTCATAACACAAAGAGTCAAGAGCATCACTAGCTCATCATGTGGAGGCAGAAAAAAGGATGCTTGTTGAAAGCGTCCTGTCAGTGGAATGAGTTAGGCGTCAACTTAATCATTTTATTTATTATCGCTTTGTGAAAAGCATTTGATGCTTATTTCTTAAAAATGAGTGGTCTATGAATAGTAGGTGAGCGAACCTTTCGTTTCTTCAATTTGCTCACTTCCGTAATGAGTGTAACCCATTCTTCTCCATTGAGAAAGGAATCCTGAAAGGATTAAGGATAGTGAATAGAGGAAAGGGAGGCTCATCCAAAGTGAGAAGAGAAGAGTCTGTTCCTACTGAGCAAAGGCTAGTGAAAAGGGGACAACTCACTCTGTTCACATCAACCTTGTGGAATAGCTTCTTGAGCAGAGTATTCTTCTTCTTTCTGTACCGTCTCCTCATCTCTTCGAAGGAAATCTTTCCGTCTCCGTCCGAATCTACTTCCTGACAGAGTACATAACAACCTTCTATCAACCGTCCCCTTACTCTGAATCGTTCAGCGATATCATCAAGAGCAGCCTCCCTCAATCCCTCTAGTAGATCTTGCATAAGTGAAGATCCGATGTCCACTTCGTTCCTCGCAACTCTTTCGAATGCATCGAGTGCCTCGTCCATTCCCACATCAAATGCCACATCAGCGAGTATGACAGCCTCGTCTTCCGAGAGACGACCGTTACCATCGTTGTCGAACTTCTGAGTTCACTTCCTCTACATAAGAAAACGAAGAGGGCAACTTTTACTTGCATTTACTCTGCTGGACACAGTGTAGACTGTGTCCAGCAGAGTAAATGCAAGTAAAAGCAGAGTAAACACCATAAACAGAAAAAAATGATGGATGAAGACGCCCACTTCACTTCTTTCACAGACTTTGCAGTCGCATATGTTGCGAAAGGAAGTGTGATAGGATTGGTAATTAGGGCATGTAAAGGGCCGCGTGCTCTACTTGTTCTTCGTTTGGTCATACAAAAGAGGCGACTTATAACTTTCTCCCTCGGAATCAGCTCACCTCCAACAACTTGTTAGCTTCGAGAATCGTCTTCGTTCGAAGGTAGTACAGAGCGGTTGGGAGTTCATTGAGTGTTAATGAACCATCCTTCGATGAGTCCGACATGTGCCATACTTCGTGTACGTCTCGATTACCCAATCCGACCTGAGATGATCATCCCTTCTTTCTAATAGTTGTAGATCAGTGATAGAGAGAGACTACACAGTGTGTTTGTGTCCTTTTATGGGAAAGATAAAGCATCGATTAGTGCCCATTACCTTCTTTCCGATTCCTGTGATGAACTCGTGCAGAGACAGTCGTCTGTTCTTATCTTCGTCGTTTTCCTAAACACAAACCATAGATCGCCCTTCTTCCTATTTGTCCTTCTCCTTTCCTCCCCTTCTGTCTCTTCTCACCTTCATCCATTCCGATGCTCGTTGTGTCGCAATCTCCTTCAGTGCCACCTTTGCTTTCTCCAACTCTAACTTTTCCAGAATCCCATTCGTGTTTACATCTTAATTGGCTAACATTTGTTGTCTATCAATTTTGTAGATAGTATCATAGGGACAGATATAGAGATAAGCAAACATTAGCTTCCTTCACTTACCGACTTCCTTAACGATGCTGCCAATTTCTGCTTTAGTCAGTCCTTGTTCTGCATAAGTGACTACCGCGAATTCATCAATTCCTACTTCGTTATCTCCGTCAAGATCAAAATGTTCTGAAATCATCTTAAATGTGGGTGATCATCAACGTTACTTACATAAAGGATCAGCTAATAGAGTATCTACCAAAGAGTTTACCAAATAGTAACTAATACAGGAAGCTTAGTTTCTTACCTTTGGCTAAGGTGAAATCGAGAAAGAGGATAAAGAGGTACAGTGGAAGAAGCATGCTTTCGAATGAATTGGCTAGGAAAGAGAAAGGACTGACCTCCTTTCCTTGCACATTCCCTTTCTGTTCCATACAACTGTTTGACGTTTTATATCTCAACTTTCATTTTTCTTCCGAACTTTCTCTGTTCTCATCCTCACTTCCACCTAGACGTTTTCCCATATATATTCTTTTTTCTTATAATTTGCCTATCTTGCAGTTTAATTTCCCACCACTTGTGCCTCTCAACATCTCCGATCTTTGAGCGTGTAAGTAACGAGAATGAATGGAGGAGCACGCTCGTTTCCATTTCCGCACTCGCTCTTCCTATTCTGTTGCCTGCCTCCTCTCTTCGCTTCTCTCTCTTTCTCTCCTCGCTACCTCTATCTCTTCCCTCCCCCTCCATACTCTTACTGCCTTCCTCTGACCACTCCTCTTCCGATGTGCTTCTGGCTACGCTTCAATGTCATTATCTCTGAACCAAACATGCTCATCATGTTTATATTTCCTTTCCTGCCTCAATTGTTCCTCTTCAGATATGACAGCGTTAACTGGGCATAAATCGCTCTACGTTATTACTGGTAAGTAGCCTTCAGTCTCGTACATAGAGAACTGCTTTGTGAATGTAGATGCAACGCTTTGTAGAAAGCAATACGACATTCATAAAGAGAAAGCCTTTGCATGAATTCGTGAATAATTGACTCTTTCGAACTCTTTCTACTGCCCTTTCCCTCGCATATCCTCCCTGGCTAACTTCCGTTTCTCTTTCTCTCGTTCCTCTCTTCCTCTTCCAATTCCACTCTCTAAGGTGCAAGTCGCGGAATAGGACGTCAAATAGCATTCGATGCTGCTTCTAAGACAGGAGGATCCTCTGCATTCTTAATCACGGCGAGGAATGAGAGTGCGATGTTGGAGGTGAAGAATGAGATGAGGGCGAGGTAGGAGAGATGGCGAAATACGATTATACCATAATATATGCAGGAACGATGGCATCAAAGTTTGGATTGTAGTGTGTGACATGGCTGATTTGAATGATGAAACGAAGAAGACTTTCGACACTGTCATGAGAGAGATTACAGGTAAATCAGACTTTCTTGAGTCCCGTTAAAGCAACCCTCCTCTCTTGACTTCCTCTTCATTCTCCCTTCTCAGAGGAGACTTCGTTCGACTCACTCTTCCTCTTTCACAATGCTGGATTTCTCGGGGACGTCTCAAAGAAGGCCCTCAAGTTGAACGACACCCACGACTGGACTGTATTCCTGTCCGCGAACCTCATCAACATGGTCGTCTTCAACAATCTCATACTCAAGTGGATTACTCATCTTGTGAGTATCCAGATATCTCCTAAGGTTATTTTGCTTATAACACATACTTACTGCTCATATGATTAATGTGAATACTGTCAGGTTTGCCCTAATCGCTACGTCATCAACATGTCATCAATTCTGGCCGTCCAAGCGTTCCCATCCTTCACTCAACATGCATGTGGAAAAGTTTGATCCCTATTGACACGGATATGGTCAAGGGTTGATTAGGCTGCTCGTGAGGCCTTCTTTCGCGGTCTTGCAGTCGAAGAGCCTTCCCTCAGAGTTCTCAACTACTGTCCCGGACCCGTGCTAACTGATATGTACAGAATTGTACAGGAGAAGTAAGTGGAGTTAAGCGAAGTTCACATTTCTGCATCTATCTTTCTGCGCTCTTTCAGATCGTACGACGCTTCCATTCGGGAAACGTATTCAGTTGATTCGAAGTCATCTTCTGAAGTTCACCAACAACAGTTATCCCCCGAAGAGACCGTAGCAAAATTGCTGAAGATCCTTGACGAAGACAAATACGAATCGGGAGGAAGAGTAGACTATTTCGATTATGTGTAATCACTTTGTGCCTTGCGCTGTACGGGTCAACACGAATACAACGAGACATTCAATAGTTTGTAACCCTTGTTCATATATGAAGCCTTATCCTTCGAGAATGCGTATGATATGCGAAGGTAAAAGAAAGTACGAATCGAGAGACATCGAGGGTACGCTTATACATACAAGAGGAAACCGGGGAAATGGACAAAAGGCACGGCCCGTATGGAAAGGCAAGAGATCAGGGCAAGGCACTCCTAGGAGAGTAAGTGAAGAGATAAGGCAAATCTAGACTTTGGTTTCTCTACTGTCATCTATCGGATGCTTGAAAGAGGAACGAAGACGCGCTAGTTGATGAGCAACTAGATGAAGGTAGAAAGTGGAGTACCACGAAGGAGAACGTCCTCTGTAGATACGATGAATATTAAAAAAAGAAATCTGGCTTACCGTAGATCAACTCGAGAAACATGAGTTACTCTCGATCTGCCTTGATGGGGTTCGATGAGGAATCGTGAATCAAGCACGGCTGCAGTGATCCCTCCGAGGAGTTGAGTCTCACTACACTCTACACTCCTCTCCACTAATACCGCCGCTCCTTTCACTTCTGTCACCTCTGCGCGTTGCATTCTGCAACACATGTATCAGAGATATGCCAGCACCGCCTCACTGACTAAGCAACTGATAATAACTGTATACATACCGGAGAACGAAACAGTCTCTTGTAGGATGTCCAACACTGTCATTGAGGACGTATTGGAAGAGTTCCATGTCAGGAGATATGGTCTCCATACATCGACAGTTGATGAAAGACGGATCCCAAACGTATCTAAATGTATGTCTTTTTGATAGCAATCTAGGATAGTGTTACCTTTCTTTGGCTATCCTCGCAAGGACCGTCTTTGGTGGAGCATCGCAATCAGTCCATACTCGATAGTGATTAAGTGGGTGTCCATCACTGCTCTTCTTGCTGCTCATCTCTACTCCTTCAACAGTCCCCTCTACTATCCATCCCTTCCACCGCTCGTCATGCTCTCGAATGAGCTGTCGTACTCGGTTAAGCATGTAGTTTCGTGGACCACCGTGACCACCAAGAGACTGAAGTAAATTATATTGCATCAATAATTATCATATAAATTACCTTGTATAGTGGAGAATCCATTTCATATTCAACTTTGACTTCCTTCGGCAGATGTTCGTTGAGTAGGAAGAGTTGAGTGGCATGCTTTATCATATGGGATAGACAGGACTGAGCTGCTCTCGTCTCTCTCATCTCTGCTTCAGTTGGCATTCCCGTTCCTCCGATCGTCTTATGCCGTCTATTCACATAAATCATTCTCGCGTTCAATACGCACATACCGTGAAGCCGTGACAGTGTTGAGTCGTGAGGCACTTAGTTGGAATAGGGACGGAGCAAGACATACAGAGAGGTTGTCAGCAGGCATCTTAATTCCCCCTTTTCCTGTTTACAATCCTTCTTCTATACGTACATTGTTTGTATCTGCATGTTTTGCAACGTCGGCGAAGAAGAAGAGCAGAGTCTGTAGGGCTTCTCTGTTCTCCTCAGGAAGCAACACAACCGCCAGACGAGTCAGCGATAGCCTCAAACAAGATATGTATCCCTAGACGCTTGAATGGCTGCTTAACTTCTGTTAGTAATCGCCAGCAACTGAAATTTCTCACCGTTCCTCTTCCGGAATGTGTTCGTGAATGTTGGAAAAGGTCTTGGACAAGCTATTCGTCATCAAGGGTTCGGGTAGTTCTCGAAGGTATTGTTTGAGAAGGTCAGCGACATCGTGAACCTTACAATTAGTCATATTTCAGTACCTAACACAGCATTGAATTCTACTACCTGCGTCGCAGATAGCGTATTCTCATCAACGAATACATCCCCATCGCTCTCTCTATCAGCAATCAATCGCAATTCTCCGATTCTCGACTTGACTCCATTCTTGCGGAACATTCCAACCGTCTCCGCTGCATGAATTCTCAGGAATCGGATGATCTCGAAGATGGATCGAGGAAGGGCTAGTCCTGTTCGCTTTCTAATAGTTGAAAGCGAATGTCCGAACACCACCGAGTCTTCTAAACTCGGGTATTTAACTTTTCTATTATTAGCAGACAAACCTTTACTGTGTTTTCCATCGATGTTCTTTATCTTCCTCAAAATTCTCTGTACTGTCCATTGCTTCGATTGTATCTGAGGCGACTCGAGAGTCAGAGTCTCCCCCTTTACATGAGCCATGTGCTTCTCAAGCGATGCGGTCACTTTGAGATAAGCCAGCTTTCGTAGTTTACTCTGCAAAGGAAATATAAAAGCGGAAGGCAAGAAAAAAAAAACAAATGAGTAAACGAACCGTTTCTACGACGTTCAGTGAATCAACAGCAATTGAGAGTTCCTGGTCGGTCAAAAACAAGTCCGTACTTTCCTTCATCGGCAGCGCCTGATATATCTCCCTATTCTCCGTTGCATTTCTTCGCATACCGATGGTCGTTTGCGACTCCAACTACTCAAAGAAGACGTAGTAGAAGAAGAAAAGGAAGCGGTGAGTGGAAGGGAACTTGTTAAGACAGATTGTCGAAGACGGGCACATGGTGCACTGCAAGAAAATATTGAACGGGAGATGGCGAATGGAGAGTAACTGACCTCGGCGATCGGGATAGACTCGATCCCACTCCGGAATCTCGACGTTGACCATCACGAACTCGCTCGTCTTCACTGTTGTCAACGGTATCTACATTGAGAAGAGGAGAAGAATCGACACGAGAGTAGCCATCCGAAGAGACTTCTGAAGAGATTGAGCGAATAGGTATTGAGGAGGCGAATGTATTGATGTTAAGAACAAGTTAATGGTGAGCTGGGAACACACCATGCGAGTAGACGGGAACATTGTTGTTACGATGGGAACGACGATCGAATGAGGGACTGGCAAAGGCGTCGAGACCTCTTCTCTTAGAAAGAGGAGAAGAGACGGTCGGGGTTGCGGGACGGAGTCTGTGAGAGATGAGTAGGGGTTGGGGTGACGGGAAGCTTCCGAAATCTCGACGTTGACCATCACGAATCCACAACCTTACTTTTTACCGCTATGTATGCTTTTTCTAACTTTTTCTCTCGCGCAGGATAACTTCTAGTAAAAAAATGTAGGCGAATATTTGAATGTCTCGCTACTGATTCTTATGAGTAGGGAGAATGGGTTAATTACCGAGAGGGGAAGAGGTAGTCATGAGGAGAGGGAAGTTCACGACGAACAGTATCTCTCGTTCTCGAAGGGACTGACATGTCCCGAGCGAGAGATCGAACAGGCGCAGCCTCTCCGTAACGAGAGAGCCGCACACTCGAATCATCGGATGAATCAGGAGATGAAGGAGTTCCGAAGATCATTCCTTGACGACGATCCGTACTCTTCGAACGACTTACAAGGCGACCTATGAACATGTGTTAATGATCAATCACAGATTGTTATGAGGTAGATATATTAATATATTATCAGAGTGTGCGATGTTAAATTCAGGAAAATTTGCGCGTTAATTCACTCCTATATTCAACTTACTGTTTGAAAGTCGATTAATTCGACCCTGAAGTTGGTTCATGGCTGATGGAGTAGTAGCCGAGTCGAAGGAAAGGAGGACGGGGTCCGAGATAAGGAAACGGCTGTCCTCCTTTCTGTCATTGGCTTCTCCTTACTTTTTTCAGGTTCACACACCTCTTTGGTCGAACATCCATCCGCTTGATCATAGCTTTTGCTCTTTCCTTGATCCGTTCCGAATGCGATCGTTGCAGCATGGAATTCTCCCTTCTCGGTTCTCTCTCCTCTCGCTCTTCTCGTTGTTCTTTATGTACTCGAGGAGACATCGGAGGTCGTGATACTATTACAGGAAGGTCTCCTGTACGAGACCAGGACTGAGAATGACGTTGATATCGCCATCGGGCAGAGAGGGCCACCTGAGAATGAAGAATGGAAATGAAGGGAAGGCAGGGAGGTGGAGAAGGGAGGAAAAGATCAGATGAAAGCGAATGCGGCAGATTGAAGCAATACACAAAGGAGATGTAATGGGATAGACAAGATGACGACAATGGGATAAGGAGGAAGAAAACACGAAGAGAGCTTTAGAATGGATCAATTCTTGCGGTAGATATGGTAGGCACGCATATGGAAAACCAAACTGTCAAGGAAGAAGAGGATGACTCACTCCATCGTCTTCAGCATGTTCATTGTGTGTCCCGATTAACGAGCCCTGCAATGACATTCGTCCTCTTTCCTCCCTTTGAATACTCAATGCATACCCTTTCTCTCAGCACGACTCCATCCATTCTCATGATAGCACATCGATTGAGTGCCGTGATCCTCTTCGATAGAGCTTGCACTGAATCTGAGTCCAGGATGTCTTGATGATCCGATAGCACCGATTCAAGTTGCAAGGGGAACTTGCCTTCTAAACGAAAGATTGTATGAGAAGAGAGGAGAATAAAGGAGAGAAGGAAGGAAGTGTTCTTGTGAGGAAAGGATAAGAAGAGAAGTCATGCTACACGGATCATTGCGGAGAGTTTGCCTATGGAAAGGACGAGACATTCTACGATAGTAATGAGTAAACAGTGAGAAAGGAGAGACGACTAGGGAGGGATGGAGGAGGAGGGAAGAGAGGAAAGCAAAGGAAGGGAAAGGGGGAGAAGATCGGAGGAATACACGGGGAAGAAGAACATCTGCATGACATGTGGACCGTTTCCTGTGACGACATCGAGAGAAGCTAAGAGAAGAGTGGAGGGAAATAGAAGAGAGAATTGGAGGGGAGAAAGAGCAGAGAGGAGAAGACAAGGAGACGGGACACGAAGTAAGCCCATTCACTCCCGTTGACGCACCTTCGAATGCGTGTGCGTACTGTGGAAATCCCGCTGAACGGAGCCAACGGCACGCCTCTACTGCACGGTCCTCTGAAGGAAGGGATTGATGGGGAAGGGAGAGAGGAAGGGGGAGGGGTGGAGGGGAGAGAGGCAAGAGACTGGTGAGGCTGCAAAAAGGTTGAATGAGAGATTGAGAAGCATCAAGGACAGTACGAGTGTAACATAATAATCGATCGGAATGAAGGAGTGAATTCGGCCACACAAGAAGTAAGAAGGAATGCAGCACGGAATCGAATGCAACTAGCGAATAAGGAGTACGAGAGAAGCAGAGTGTGGGAATCGCTTAATTGCGCCTCTATGAGAGAAGACTTGGAAGACCATGAAGAACAGGAACGGATAAGTTTGTGTTGGATAGCGAGACGGGATGACTATATACATAGAAGGAAAGATATAAGTAGAGATGGAGGAAGTGGAGAGGGCAAAGGTGAAAGAAGGAGCTGAGAGAGAAAGCGAAAGGAGCGGGTTACGAATGGCACTACTAAAGGGATAACATTGGCTCATCGTTTCTCTCTCATCCATGAATGATTGGCTTGTATGGAAAGATGAAGGGGAAGTACCTATCAAGGGAAGGGGAAAATGCGATGAACGACACAGCAAAAGCAGCCTTATGTGACTTATGCGATTGGAAGAGATGCGGGTTAGGTTCTCTGCTTATTACTCCATTATTCAGGTCATATCGTCCGTGCGTGACCATTTGGAAGACTAAGAGAAAGAAGATTGAAGCGGTCACAAATTGAAGAAGAGAAGACAAAGGAGAGACATCTGAGAGAATGAGACAAGTTGCGATTAATGGAGACACTTTGAGTGTGAAGGAAAAGTTGTCCGACCGGCATATTAATGAGTAATAGACGAGAAAGGGATAAGAGGAGGGGATAGAAGGAAGGTTGGGAGAGGAGGGAAAGCAGCGACAGAGACACTCCTTTACCTGCCCGACTAAAGTCACTTGAAGAGGAGACCGCGAGCTGAAAAGGAGACGGACAATTAGAGGGATGACAGCACAAAGCAACTTACTTGTTTGGAATCCGAGGGAGGGGATGAGGAAGGAGGAGAGGATCGAGGAGGGGAACAGGAAGGAGGTGATGGACGACAGTCGTCTGACTCATCGTCTCAATTCATATCATATTCAAATGTTATCATACTTAATATCATCCAGGAATGTTCGAAGATATCTTCAATGTTCGAAAAAACAACGATGCGAATGTCATTATTCTTCCTTAGGTATACTAAGAAATAGAAGCATACCTGGACTCCTCTCTGAATGTACATTGTCATAGACACTCTCGCTCATCGTTGAACTTCTTCGAATGACTTTAGCTGAATCAACAACAGTGCGGAAGAGTCTTTGCGTACACAATGAGGTAAAGTATTAGAATAAAGCAAACAGTATGTACCTGGTCCTCTTCGTTCCTCCCCACTCGATTTGCTCGTTCCCTCATCTGCTTGATGCAGGAGGAATGCGAGTCCATCCTCCAGTGTCTGTTCCAACCTCAAGTCGATCTTTGCTCACTCTCTATCTGTTCATGACTGTACCTCGTTCCCTCGTACCTCATCTTGCCTTCACTGACTTCGTTCAATCTCCTGACCTCCCTATCCACTTCCTCTCCACTCGAGGAATCGTCCTTTCTCCTTCAACATATGGTCGTGCACTATCTCTCTTCTTTATGTACCTCGTCAATGAGGGAGAGGGATGGGAGAGATAGTCGAAGGAGGATGAACGAGAGAGGTCGAGAACCGAGGGAGGAGGAGTTGTCTGTGTCTCCGCGTCCTGTAACAAGTATCTATCGATCCACTCTCTCTTCACACTTATCACCATCGATGTGTATGTACAAACAATGAATGGAATGAGTCGTAGACATTCAATGAATAAGGAAAGAAGGGAGGGAGGGGAAGGAGAATATGGATGACTCACCCTTCGCACTCGCTTTCGTTGGTCGACTGCACGGAGAAGGGACGCAACGACAGAATCGACGGAGGGGGGAGGGGTGTCCAGTGAAGACGACGCTGTCTTCGATAGACACGACACCTAAGATGAAGGGGAGATAGGAGGAGGCAGAACTATGCACGGGACTAAGGAAAACATACACACGGCTCCATTGAGAGTAAGATGGGAGAGAGTGGAGCAGCGAAGTGATCACTTTCCATTCTGAGATAGACCAAAGCAGGTCACACACGGAATGGCAAGAAGAGAGAGACAGTGAAGTGTAGTGAGAGAAGACGGTAGGAGGGAGGGGGAGGGAAATAGGGAGAATGAGAGCGAACGGGAAGGAGACACATCGGGAAGACGAGAGACATGAGAAGGAGGGGAGGGGAGAGAGGGTTAAGGGACTGAGTCAACGGGCTTATCTACACTCACAGTTAAGGAATTGTACGAGATGAACGGGCCGAGTGCCAATACAAACAACCAGGGACGATGAGGACTGAGGGAGGGAAAGAGGGAAGGGGAGGTGGACGGACGGACGATGCACTAATACTCTCACGAAATGCGAGAAGATGAAGAGTGAGAAGAAAACAGAAGGCAAGCTATACTTGTACACTACGATTGGCATCTACAAATGCGACTTGATTGGAGGTTTAACTGAGGACAATGAAGAGAAGAAGAAGAGCGCTGTATGGGAGGTAATGCGGGAGGACGGAGTTAGAGAGTGAGAGAGGGCAAGAAGAACCGTCAATGGGAGTGTGAGAGTGTACGATGTAATGCGAGAGGGACGTCTCGATCCCCTATGCTAAACATTACAACCATTCCTGCCCTTCCGTCCAGATCATTCAGCCTCCTTTCGGAGGGGTTCCCACAGATCTGGTAGACGAGGGAATGGGGGGATTGCTTGGAAGAGCGGGGCCAGGGGGAAACAAGCAGAAAGAGCGAGAACAGAGGGATGAGTAATGTATGCAAGAGGAAGAAGAGAGCGAACCTTGGATTGCCATCGGGGAAGAGAAGACGAATCGTCGTTGTGGGAAGACGACGGGTACAAAGACATGCTCAGTCTACAAAGCACGACTTCACTCTTCTCTTCCTTCCCAACCCATATCATTCCCAAGTACAGCACAAGCACATTAACACACCTTTGAATTGATCGTATAAGCTGTGTACTGTCGTCTTCGATGGGATACAGCAACGACTTGGAGAGTCGTTCTCTTTCCGAAGAATTGAGGGAGGGTGACGGAGATGGAGAGGTAGAAGGGGAAGGAGAAGAAGGCGAGAGAACATCTAAGGATTCCCTCACAGAAGGGGTCACTTCCTCTGCTCGTTCATCTTCCTGAATAAGAACAGTACTGTTCCACGGTGTACCAGTATGGGAGACTCCAAAGTCATATCAATTAGCATTCATTGAAAACATTCTAATATTTTTAGGAATCTCACCTTCAATGTGTCTACACTGGACAGTGAAAGATTAGAGATAGTCGAGTTTCTTGATGGAGGTAGTGATGCATGAAGTGAAGAAGAAAGGAGGGATGAGGAAGGGGAAGGTTGTGACCGATGAGGAGGGGGTGGAGGGGGAGTGGGAGAAGAGACGTTTAGTCGACTTCCAGGAAGGGATTCCAACTCAGCCAGAATACGAGAAGTCCATCTGAGAGACTCACTCCGTCCAAGGCTCATACAAGCACTTAACGACTGAATGATAAGACACGTCGTCAATTGATATATTGATTCACAGCTTAACCGAACGAAATGTACTCTGTCAGATAGAGAAGGTCGCACTGATTGTGTGCAACACACTCTTATTAGCATGCAGATTGAAATATCAGAATAAACATTTTGCTATGCTACTTTGTGCTAGGAATTTGAAAAATTATAGTTAATAAGTTTTACAACCCATCATAGACATGAATGAGCTATGTATACCTGGAGACCGATGCTTGAGATGAAAAATCCGTTGCGTCATCATCTTCGTAGTCGACGAGATCAACGACACTCAAGGATTTGGAACGATCTTCGATTGGAGGAGAAAGAGGAAGACAGTGCATGGACAGATGGGCACGATGGGTTGAACGACGAGAGAAACGACGGGCTGAGGGACCTGAGAAGGGAAGGGGATCGAGGAATGGAAGAGGAATGGAGGCGGAGGGGGAGGAACACATAGACAGAAGGCTCAAAGAAGCATCGATTGTGACTGTAGTGAAGAGAGATAAGGACAATGCAAGAGAAGACAGAGCAATATTCGATAGATGAATGGAAGTGAACGAGAAAAGAGACGCGCTGAGTAAGACACTATCGTTCACAGCTTCGTCAAAGGAAGGAAATGATAGGGAGGTAGCAATACATGCGTTGTTTGCAATCTGATAAGACCCATTGACGGAGACTGAACCGTCTTCACGAGTATTCAAGGCTTATCTCAACGAGAAATTCGTTGTCCCTTGAGGATATCATACCTCGCAACTTTGGTCGTTCTTGCTCTTCGTCAGATGAGGAAGAGGAAGAGGGAAGAGCGCCTCGTGAGAGAATGAGACCCGTCGAAGGATCGAGAGTGACGGACTTGCGGTGTTGATGGAACTTGCGACGACGGACTACTGGACGGGTCTCCGATCGGATATCTGAAGGGACAATGAAGGGAGACTCGTGACACAGGCGAAACACTGTATGCGGAATGGCGTCGAGGAGCATAACATTCGAACAATCGTGATTCATCTTCATAGCGCCATATTGATCTTATTTGTGCACTGACGAGAAAGTACAGTTGCATGATAAGAAAGGCTAAAAGAGGATGTATGTACCTTTGGACTCTTCATGGAGTGAGCGCGTGAGTGAGCATCCTCTTCCAATCGCTTCCTTTTGCCAGCTGCAAATGATGACCGTCTAACTCGGCCTCATTCTCCCCTCTCTTTCTCTCCCCTTCTCTCTACCTCCTCCCTCCCTCTCAATCTTTCCCTCCCATTCTCCCTCCTGCCCTTCTTCCTCCCTACTGTCCCTCGTTCCCCTTTCTCCCTCCATCTCCCATCCATCGTTTTCATTTGCTCAGTTGCTTCCCATTCAAAGCGTACAAAGCACAGCTCACCTTAGTACCGATGCCCATGGTTGTCTTCCCCTTCTATTGCCCATTCTATAACACATCAAGTACCTGTCAGTAGAAGGGTGTACTGAATGGAGACTTCTCGAGAGATACGACTGAGGGAAGACTGTGATGGGAGGTGATCGCAGACTCTGAAAGGGAGACAAGGATGTTGAGGGGAGGGGTTGAGGGGAATGATTAGAGGGGAAGTGTGGGCTCTCGAAGGGAGACGAGTGGCACAGATGGGAAGACTGTTTAGTTGAGGGGATGAGGGAGGGAAATGAGGGGATGGGAGATGGACAATACCCCTCCCTTGCAGGGTATCATGCTTATTGATGCTAATCCTAGAAATGGCTTGCCATGATTACTGTACTGGCGCCTAGACACCAAACAGAATGCGGCTTCTCTTATCGTTATCGAGCAGTGTGGAAGTGAGATACTGATCAAGAGGAGAGGCTTCAGTTCTCAAAGCTACTTTTATGGAGTGAGAAACATATAAAATACTGATATTACTACACTAAAATGGATAAATTTCATATTCCTGTGAGAAAGGTGAGATAAAAATAAGAAAAGGAAAGAGAGCATGTAACACTAGCCTTCAAGCGTGAATTATCGACATGAACGTTTGGGGGAAATGTGAATAATGTCATCATCTTTGTCAAGGAATAACTAGACTGAATGACAAACCTTTAATCTATTCGGACGATCGGACTGTCGTCCGTTCGAATCCATTACTAGATTCTATGGCGAGATCCACCTGGAAGAATGACCAATCCAGTCATAAGCAATGGGGTAAATAGCATGAGTAATGCAACTGACCAATACTCAGGAGTAGAGATAAAAATATCGGAGAGTCGAAGAGGGGTACAGAGAGAGGCTTATAAGGGAAGAAAGAGTAGGAGTGAGTGGCATGCATGCAACCAATGTGTGCATGCTCTATTGATAAGACCGAGGGAGAGGAGTTCAAGTGTGAACGTGAATGAGAGAGAAGAGGGCGAGAGAAGAAGTAGAGAAGACGGAAGGGGAAGAGCAGAGGAAGAGACTCTTGAGAGAAGAGAAGAGACCGGTCGACGATGATCGAGCACGACATAGAGACTGATACTGGGGGATGGAGTAGGGGGGAAGGGGAGAGGGGAGTAGGGGAGATGAGGAGGACTGGAGGAAAGGAAGGGAACAAGGTGTGCAGGCATGGACAAATGGAAGAAGGAAAGACGAGAAGAGAATAGGAAAGGAGCGAATGAGGGAAGGGGAGAGAAGAGAGGGAAGAGGATGAAAAGAAGAAGGAAGAAGGACCTCGTCGACTGAGATAATTGAAGAGAAGTGGTTGAGAGACGAGAGAGGAATGAGTCGAAAGTAAGAGGGAAGGGATGGAAAGGGAAGGAACACTGACAAGCTGGGATGGGTAGTAGTGGTAGGGAAAGGGAGCAGGAGGAGAAGGGTAAGGGAGAAGGAAAGAGAAAAGGAAGAGGTGATGGGAGGAGAGAGACTGGACAGGGAGACGATATTACATACTACACTTTACCTTTTGGAGGAAGGGATGATGGAATGCAATACGGAGAGGGTATGACAGGGGAGGTATGGAATGAATGGAGGGAGAAGGAGGAAAGGGGGGACAGAGAAAGGTAAAGGGGAGGGAGAGCGATGAGAAAGAGAGGGAAGTAGAGAGATGACACATGGAAGATGGTCAGATAGAAGAGATTGAGGGAAGGGAGGAGAGATAAAGAACAAACAGAAAAGAAGCAAGGGCAGGGTAGGGGAGGTCGTGGAGGTGTGGAGAGGGACTTGGAGGGAGAGCGGAGAGGGAGCGAGAGGGAGCGAGATAGTGCAAGTGAGTGGAGATCAGTAGTCCCAAAAGGGGAGCATGCTTATGGCCACAACTGCATGCATACATTTGTGGGTGAGGGAGATGAAACAGGTCGGATGACTGGTCACTCCTCTATTCCCTTCTTCTCTCTCCCTCTCTTACCCTTTACCTCTTACCTCTCTCCTTCTCTGTAGGTACCTCTTACCTCTCACTCTCTCTATATCTCACCTCTCTTCCCTTGTGTACCCTTGGCACGTTTATCTTTGCAAAGAGATCGAAGAGTATGAGTTATGAGTGCAGAGCGGGAGAATAGGTATGGAGGGACATGTAGAGAGGGCATAAGAGAGTAAGGGTTGTGGGTAGGGTTGATCATTGCATTGACTCCTCTTCTTTCTTTCATCTCTCAGCTTTCGCTCTCATCTCATTCCCATCCTATTTCCGCTACTCGACCTTCGCTTGATCATTCCCTCTACCTTCGCAGTCTTTCCCATACTGCATAGCTCCTCACGTACTTCCAAACGGCCAGAGTACTTGCTTCCAAGGACCCCTGGCTACAGTAACCATTTCTTTTCTCAAGGTGTCAGACAGTTTGTCAGACACCGATTTCAGGTGTTCTTTCTTCTTCATTCAGTATTCATATTCACATTTTATCGATTATCTTCAGGCTCATTAGAATCAGTGGTTCAATTTTTAATCCCACTGAGACCAACGTTTACAGTGAAAATGTTTTATCTATTGAGACTACACTTTAAACCAAACGTACAAATTACATTCAATTCGCATTAGAATCAGGGGTTCCACCTGGAATCCCACTGATCCCAAGCTTTGCGGGGAAAACATTTATACATAAAAACCATATACAACGAGGAAACAAAATAGGAACATGTCTTCATATAATCTTCGTTCGAACATCTTCCTTACACATCATCACGACTTTGCATGACGAGGGCAACTGAAAAAAAAACTTAGGATACGAAAAGGCAACTGTTTCCAACTTTACTAAACAGAAGTTGAAATCTATAGTGAACCCTATCCCACAATTACCCCTTCACTTACATCATTCACAGCTCCTCTTCGAATAGTCGTCCTCCAGTCGTCGTCCATTCACTTCTTACTTATCTTCTCCCATCTCCAGTAGACAGC
>LS926623.1:161080-176501 GCA_900490955.1 Micoletzkya japonica
TCAGAAGTAGCTACGTTGCAAAAGTAATGCATAAATATCATAGAAATCAAGGCACAACGCGCAAGTTCGGGAAGCGAATCTGATCGTTGCTCCCGAAAATTTGACGAAAGGTCTTACAGTACACCTCGTTTCCAGGGAGGTCAGATAGAAAACTTGATTTTCTCAGAGGTTTGCGGATGGATAACTTTTTTTGGGACGCAATGGGAGAGTGAGGTTTAGGCTTATCGTGAAGAGGACGCTTACATTTCTATCATATCAAATTGCCATATCACCCAAATTCACCCTTTTCGAGAAATCCTCGCGTGACTGAAATTCCCTTTATAAAACGGCGATTTTTGATAATTAATTTCTCGGTTTGGGACAACTTTTGTATACTATATCTTAGCATTTCAGCTGCATTGTCATGAGATCTATCGAATGATACTAGTTAGACATCACCCATTTTGAATTTTGTGCACACCACATTTATAAAGCCATCGCTCTCTTCAAATTCCGCGTATATTCATATTCTATCATTATCAACGTCTTTCCTGCTTCCTTATTAATGAATGCTAGTCCAATGATACAACACTAGCGTTGCATTGCGCCAGAATCTTTTTTGATATGAAGGTCACTTTTTACGTAAGGGATTACGGTAGTTGGTCACAGTCTATTTTACGCGCGGAACAAAATATTCAGAGCACTGCCCTCCCTAATTGAAAAGGGTTTTTTTCCAAAACGGAAGGAAATCAATATAAAAATATTTATGCATCTATAAAATTAAGAGTTTACTGTATAGCTTAAAATAACG
This sequence comes from Micoletzkya japonica, assembly GCA_900490955.1. Lineage (NCBI taxonomy): Eukaryota > Metazoa > Nematoda > Chromadorea > Rhabditida > Diplogasteridae > Micoletzkya > Micoletzkya japonica. The sequence continues at coordinate 161,871 of LS926623.1, forward strand.
GACTCTTGAAACGAAAACACAGTTTGCGATAGATGCCATAAATATTTATTGACAACTTTAGATGATCTCTGTTTTTTTCGTTTCAATGGTTGAAATCGTAGTTCTGGAGTTTAGTGCATTTTTCTACATTCTTCCGTGTAGCTAGACATGAACACCACTCTATGCCTTGTCCATCGTCATTTCGCAAGACCTAGTCGGTGTTTTTTCCAGAAATAAGCGAAAATGGTAACTTACTGTGCTCTCAACTGTAGATGCCTGTCACTGGGACATACCCATTTGTTCTGTGTCCCCCCGATCTCCCAATCATTCATCAGATCTGCAAAGACTCGATCCCAGCCGGTCTTCCCCAACTACTCACTATCTTCCCTCATGTCTAAACCTTCAGCTACAACATCCGACTCCATCCATGTAAGTCGTCCCGGATATCCTTTCCTATCTCTCCCGTGTACGCTTTTAGTCTAATCCGTCGAGTATAAGCTCTGACAGAAAATAGTAGAAAAGAAGCGAGGAAGGGCAAGGTTTATGGTGAAGGCATAGGCTGTATGAGAGGAGAAAGCACGCTATAGCAGTTATTGTTAGAGGAAGGTAATGCAGACATCGATAGAGGGGGTAGAGAGAGAGTGAGAATGATACGAATGAGAGAAGTAAGCATGGAAAGGAGCAAGTTGCATATGTTGGTTGATGCTGAGAAAGGGTTGCGAGACTGGAAAAAAGGGAAGACGTCCAAAGTAGGAATGGGAAAGAGTGGAAGAGCAAACGGGGAATGAGCAGTCTTAATGGAAGGGGTGGTTATGAGAAGTGGGAAAGCAGCTATGAAGAGGGAAAGGAGGGAAGGGAGAGCGAGTGTGGATGAGAGAATCTGACGACGAATGTGTAGACTCGTAGACAAGGAATCCCAATCGATTGCCTTCTTTACCCCTCACCCCCCCCCCCTCACACACTAATTAATGACAACTACTACCCGGTCTAATGCAACATGTCCCCCTTGTACACACTCCCCCTTCTCTCCTCTTTGGAATTATAGAAAGAAGCGAGACACGATAGAATGATGGAATGGATGGAAGAGGGAAGGGAAGGAGGGATGAAATGTTGAATGGTGGAGAGGAGGAATGAGAATCGTGTGAATGTCTTGCAGGGGAAAGAAGGCATGCGTATGCAAGGGAGGATGCATCCGTCCTCACTTGTCACTATACCCAACCATCTCTTTCTCCTTCTTATCCCCCTTCTTCCACTCTTTCACCCGATCCCCCTCCGTTTTCTCTTTCCGAAATGAGTTTTGAAAGTTGCCTTTGGTCGTTTGGAAAAGGGAAGGGGAAGAAGGTCAATTTATGTGCGGGGAAAGGGAGGAAAAGAAGAAGGAAGGAAGAGTGAATCGATGTACCTAGAAGGGAAGAAAGAGGCACACGATGCAAGTATATCCTTACGCGAGTTAGAAAGGATATCTGTTAGTTGGTTAGAAGGGATTAATAGAGAAGAAAGGAGGAGAACGGAGAAAGAGAGGAGGAATAGGAGAGAGAGGGGAAGGAAGGACGGAAGGTGGATACAGAGATGGATGTAGGAGCGTGGACGGACCTTGTAGCTCCCTCCTCTCTCTAACTCCCCCTCCCTCCCTCCCTTGTCCCTCTCCCTCTACGTGTCTACGTAGTCGACTCTCTAATTCTCCATCCCTCCATTCATTCATTTCTCACCGTCCACAAGCCTCACTTTTCAGAACAATCCCCATTTTGTTTAATCGCTTTCACAATATTGTTTTCCAAATAATTTGAAAAAAAAATAAGATGGATAGAAAATGAAGCAGACTCACCAATCTTATCTCCATTTTGAGCGTTGAAGAAGGCTTCGCTCAGCTTGCGAACTATAAACAGGGAAGATAGAATGGACGAGGAAGAATTAGAGAGGGGAGTTGCACTAGTCATTTTGGAGAAGAAGGGACGACGAAGACTAAGGAAGCGAACGACTGTGGAGAGGGCCCCTCAGTGTCCCCTCAGTGGAGGGAAGGACTCCACGAGGAGAAGAAGAGTGATTGGGACGGCAACGGATGGGGATGATCGAGTGAGGGGGGACTGTGGGATACTGGATGGAGGACAGGAAGAGTCGAGGAGGTGGAGGGGAAGAGTCTCGTGAGACAAGGAATCCCTTCTCCTTCCTTCTCTTAGAGAAGACACGTGGAGGGACGGGACACGAAGCAAGTGCCAATTGGTTTTGCGCCCTCTCTCCTCTAACCCTTCTCCCCTCTTCGTCTTCGGATGAGAGGCCCTCCTCCTTCTCAAATTGGGCCTCACTCGCTCACCCACTCTCTTCGTCCCTTCTTCCTCTTCTCCATTCTCTCCTCTATCAGTCCTCTCCCCAGTCGTCTCTCTCACTCAAACGACTGCGAGAACATTTGTGGGAGAGTGAAGCGAGGAAAGAAGAGGGCAGGATTGAGTTTACAAGCAGAACAGCTCTTCTTGTCTGTTCACACGTATCTTGCATACAACTTGGCATTTGAAGAGTTTCTCGTTTACAAGAGTACGGGTAAAACTGTTGATAACAGTACTCGATAGGAGAATAGAATGGAATGGAATACTATGTGAGCGAAGTGCCGTTACATGCGCTTTTGTGTTTATTCCGTCCATTACCTCCTCAATCAACTCTTATGGATATATGCTATGCATGTCCATATATAGATCCCCTATGTCCCTCACCGCCTTCTTCCCTCCAAATTCATCGCCATTTCTTAGCCGTGTCTAATGAACCGATGGTATGCATGGAGATCGTGTCTTCCTTTTTTGCTCGGAGACCGTCCTCCTTTTCATCTTCCCACTTTGCCTCATGTCAAGGAGACGAAGCATCGTGAAAGCTAATCCACGCAATCACATTATATTTCCCCTTCTAACACATTATGATGTGCTACCGTTGATTCGTTTTATCGAATCGATGGCACTTGTTATGAAATCCGTGATAATGTCTGAAAGTGTCCTTTACCATAAATGTGACGGGAAATGGAGCGGTTGGAGATAGATGGAAAAAGCGCATTACTGGCATTAGAAATGGCTGTGCGGTATATAGCGGAAGGAGGAGAGGAGAAGGGAAGGGGATATATAGAGGAGTATTTGAAGTAATGGATGCATGCGACACATAGCCATAGACATTCGTAACTGCTTACGAGTTGTCAATATTTGGATAGGGGAAGGTGATGGAAACGAAGGTCGTCCTTCTTCCCATCTCCCCTTCTCCCTTCATACCCTTCTATAATACCTTTCATTCCCGCTTGTATGGCTTCGTATATCGAAGCTTTTCCTTTCCTCCTATCCTTCCTCCCTAAGAAGATATACTACTGCACATCTTTGTCTCGGAGACTGCCAAATTGTACACTCACCCTTCCCTTCTTACATCCTTCGTTCACATTTCATACTTATCTAGCTGTCTCTTCCCCCTAAGTATCACTTTGTTGATATCGATATTCGGGGAGGGTAGCGGATTGGGAGATTGAGTGTGATCTTGCGCGTCTCAGCCTCGGCTCAAGTCAACTGGCGGGATAAGAAGAGTGAAGGAGGAAGGGTCTTCTCCCTCTGCAATCTGAGGCTGCGCAACAAATTCTTTCCTCATTTAAGCTGCATTCTCTCCCTTCAAGCTTGGAGTAATATTATCTCTCGGTTGAGAGTTATTGCTCGAGTGCGCAAAAGGACAAACTGCCCGAGGGGAGTGAATGGCAGAGACTCGCGTCCTCTTCTGCTCATGGCTCTCATTCGCAGCTCATATCAATGCATATGGTAGCAAGCAACAGAAGGGATCTTGTGACAGACTCACAGATATGAGAGGATGGAGACAAAGGAGAGAAGAGAAGAAAGTGAAGTGAGAAAGGAAATGAAGGCTTACGACGATTGGATGATGGAAGTGACGACAGGAGAAGGGCAGGATCGTGTCGATCACTCATGACTGTATGGGGAAAGGATGAATCAGGGGGACGGCCATTGGAGGGACACGGTTCGATCTCATAGGCAGGAGACGAAGGGGACAGACGGACTCGTCGAGATTGACAACAGAGCCATCTGGAGGGGAACGAGGGTCGAGGGACAGGAAGGGAAGGGGGAGGGGGATGGGGAGTCGACGTTGTGACTATAAGGGGAAAGAGGGAGTCGAGGAGAAGCACGAGAACTGGTCGACTGTCGCAGTGGAAGGGGCGTGGTCAGCCGAGATGAAGCTATGGAGGAATGAATGCATTGCCTCTACGATACACGACCATTCCACTCCCTTCTACTCTCCATGCACTGTCCACCACCTTACGAGCCTCCCATTAATTGTGTCCTTTCAAGGATCAACGGGACTCGTCTGAAGAGAGATGCTAATTACGCTCTCTTGTTCTCTCTCTTCCATCTGACTCCGCAGTATATCTGCGGGTTGGTATGAAGTGTTGTGAAAGTGGAGCCGTCGGCTGCGAGGGAGTCTGTTCTAAGAGGCAGCTGCACCCTTTCTCTTTCCCTCTCTCCGAGTGTCGACTCTTATTTTTGCCTTCTCGGGCAGCCCGTTGTTTCGCGATTAACTCGCCGCAGAAAGGGAATAAAGGGACGAGGAAGATGGAGAGTCTCTCTACTCCTGCTCTCTATCCCACCCACATTCAGCATTCGAAGACTACGAATGATGTCCTTCCGAAGGTCGAGTCTAATTATCCGTAGAACAAGAAACAGAGGGCGACTGATGGGACAAGGAGAGAATGACTTGTTTAGGGGACGAGAAAGGGAATGAGGAGAAGAAGAACTCACTAGCCATTCTATGTGGTCGGAGAAGAAGAGCATGCGACTCTTGTGGAAGACGAGACTGTTGCCTGGAAGAATGAAAGGAGTTGGAGGAAAGGGAACGAGGGAAAGGCAGAGGAAGAAAGAGTAAGGACGAAGGGAGGACGGATACTGGTCATATGATGAGAAGAAAGGAACACATAGGGGAAGGGGATGAGCAAGACGACGAACAAAAGGAGAGATTGGAGAAGGAAAAGGAAGGAGAACGACGTCATCGAGAAGAGAGGAGGGAACTGTGACACATATGGTATGACGATGCATACATACAATACAAACTGACATTCCCTCTTCACCCCTTTCACAATCCCCGAATCGGGCGGCACATCTTATATTCTACTCCTTTTTATTACTCGACTGGCAAGCTGTCTGGAACTACGCAAGAGATCTCTCGATGGAGTAATGATGTGAATCATAATAATATAATGAAACGGGATAAAATGAAGAATAAAAGGATATTCAAGGGATGAAGCCTGTCTTTGTAATGTGTTTGTGACTGAAGCGCTGCTTGGTATTGGAAGAGACGAGGGGTAAATGAATGGGAGATGAGGCATAGCAGAGAAGAGAAGAGACGGAAAGATGAAGAGAGGATGAGAATGAAGACGCTAATGTATCCATCTGGAGAGAAAAGAAAGACTGAAAGTAGACGGATCCAAGAAGGACGAAGTTGGGTGAATTGAGACGAGAGACGAATGAAGAAGACTCGTGTGGTGAGAAGAGGAGTGGATAGCAATTTGTAGAGAGGGAAGTGAAGGGAGAAGGGAAAGCAAGAGAGACGAAGAGATGCATGTACAAGAGGAGCACTACATAACGACACTCGAAGCACTGAAGCAGATAAGGCATCGGAGAGGACGAGTTGGGAGGACTGTGGGATGGAGACTGTGAGGGATTGGGGGGGGCTGAGGATTGGGGGGAGAAGGAAATGAAGAGGACGTCGGAGGTGGACGGCTGTTTGAGTAAGAGGGTATGCATAGAGGTAGAGGACGACGATGACAAAGCAACGGAGAGGAATGAGAGGTTGCAGAGGGAATGAAGGAATGAGGGACGACTGAGGTAGGGATGGTAAGGTGAACCACTCGAATCCTCCGTACTTAGCGTATGCCTCATTCATCTTTTCTCCTACCTCGAAGGGACTCCCTCCCCTTTCCCTCCCTTCTCTCTCGAACCTTCCCATTGTTCTCGCGCGGGCATTCCAAGTCTTCATATGAGATGAAGAGAATGGAGTGAGGGAAGAAATCAATTGGACGGCTTGTGTGTTGTCGATGAGAAGGATATCGATGGGAAAAGGCGCGAGCCGTATTCACACCCTTGACTAACTCTATCCTAATCAAATCAAGATCCATCTAAACAACCTACTCAGTTTGCGATTCATCCTGTAGTGTAGGCGACGGGGATACGGTATTTTTTATCTCTTAGACTTTGCAGTAAGAAAAAAATTAAAATACTCTTTCATTTTTCGTTTCTCTTGACTCTGCTTCGCGGTACAGAAGCTCTTATAGCTGTTCTACATTAGGGGCATGAAGAATATTACTTGATTTTTGGAATAAATATGTTGCAATGGGGGTAACTAAGTAGACCGTGTTTAATGTAGTTGCTTAATGTTAACGATGCTGTATTATTTTGTGGGCCTTGCAGAAGCAGTAAAGAGGATGTTATGAGTGAAGAGGGCTGAGAGAGGGAGAATGGATGTAGGAAGTGGTTTAGTCGTGCTTGACTAGATGGTGCATTGAGCGTGTGGGAGATGAAGTCAAGTCGCGTATTGAGTGAGTGCACCATCCACCTCCTATTCCCCTTCTACTCGCTTTCCTTTATCCCACGGCAGCCATTCGACCGATAAGGTGCTACGGTCGGCGGGACGCGCTTGCGTACGCGTCGCGCCAGCTTTTGAACGCGTTTGCGCGGGAAGACATTATGCTAATTAAAATTTTAGGCTGTTGTTCTGATTTTCCAGGCTGAATCATAAGAAAAAAGAGAGAATAAAAGAAAACAACATCAAAAGTGCTGCAAAAACTGCGAAAAGCTGCGGAGAAGTGAAAGAAGTTTCGAATGCAACCCAAATCGAAATCTGCGAGCTTTATAGCGAATAACGAATGTCATGATTTCCACTTCACGGCAACAACTTTTCAGACCTGTAAGAGTGTAAATCTCGCAAAAGAGCATGAACAAGCACCTATAACCTATAGATCTCCCGTGAAATTTTTGTTCAGGGCCCGAAAATTTCGCAAAAGTTTAAGTTGACGAGAGGTGGCTCCCGCACGGAAAGTTAGCATACGGCTTTTCTGGCACGACATTTGGCTTTTCTTAATATCTTTGGCTTCCGTGATCCTCTCCCCCTCCTATTCCCCATTCGTCATCCTCCCCCATCCTTCCCTCCTTCAGATGCCAACTCCATCGAATACAACGCGAGGCATCGCAGACCAATCGAGTGGCATGGTCTTCCTTATGGGCAACTCTCATCCCGAATTGGCCAGACTCGTCTCCGATAGGCTGGGTGTCAAGATTGGAGATGCCGTTGTGTACAACAAGGTGACACTGTCTCTTCCCTTGTACTCTTATCTCCCCTCTCATCCCCCTTAACCCTTCCCTTCAGACGAATCGCGAGACCTCCGTGGACATCAAGCAGAGTGTGCGAGGAAAACACGTGTTCATCCTGCAGAGTGGAAGCAAGAATGTGAATAATGATATCGTGGAACTGCTCATTCTCATCTATGCATGCAAGACCAGTGCAGCGACGAAGGTAAGTGAAGGTGGTGGGGGGGAAGGGAATTGGAGGGAGGGACGGACACACTTCACTAAATAAAGAGAGGCTGCCATAGGCATAGGCTAAATGAGAGTGGAACCGAGCGTATCCCGGAGATTAATGCATGGCGAAACTGAAGAGGGTTACGGTATGTCCCGTTGAGATTACGGTAGTCATGCCGTACCTACCGTACTCGAAGCAATGCCGAATGCTGAGGAGATCGTCGATTCCGATGCGATTGGTGGCTGAGATGATATCGAAGGCTGGGGCTACGAGACTCGTGTCTCTTGACTTGTACAGGAAGGAAATCCAGGTGTGGGAGGGGGGGCTATTCCACGTAAGTGGTTGATATCTACTGCACGTTTAGAGTGTAGTTTGTCGATGTTGCCCCACTTTGGGGCTCATCAGCCCAACATGCCATATGCTCCTCCATTGAGTATCGCCTTTCCTTGTTTCTGCCAACTACATAGCTGAATACTCGTTTACCATGCCTTCCCCCCATCAACCTCTCACTATTCCCTCATTGCCCCCTTGCAGGGATTCTTCTCCATTCCCGTGGACAATCTACGTGCTTCTCTCTTCCTTCTACAGTACATCAGAGAGTGCATTCCCGACTACAAAAACTCGATTATTGTCGCCAAGAATCCCGGAGTTATGCACAAGGTTAGTTGAGAGGAAAGAGAGGATTGATAGGGAGAGTGAAGAGGGTGGAGGGGACGATTAGATAATGAGTACTAATCCGTGATTGGGATTGCATTAGGTACAGTAGTTGGCATACTGATAGGCTTGGAATGGCTTACAGTTTATCTAGCTTCTTATCTGCTAGAATTGCTCGTCACTGTCGTTTGATAGTGAACGTGGACGTGACTTCATTGATTAAAGGCGGTATCTCTTTGTAGAATAGAGGGAGGGAATGGAATCAGCTGATTGCTGTGTATGTCTGGTGTTGTCTACAGAATGGTCTCCCAATACTGAACAAGGAATGAGAGAAGAGAACGGCTTTCCACTGAAAATGTCCTTGTCTCGCGGGTTAATTGCGTAAACCGCCGTTTGACGTAGTTGTTGCAAGAGTTTAGTGAATTCCGTGAGGGGGACGAGGAAAGTGGACTTGGTAGTCGTTGATATCTGATAAGGGATGGGCTTGGTAGTATTATGCATTCAATCCGTTAGACCGTTCTGAACGTTGGACTAAATGGAAGAGTAGGCATTCGAGTTGATCTCCAATGAGACAGTAATGGTCTAGTATATGTGCGAGTTGAGGCTACTTCGTATGCGGATCGTCTTCATGTGGGAGTGGCTGTTATCCACGGGGAACAGAAGGAAGAGGAGGAATCGGGTACTGAGGATGGCAGACAGAGTCCTCCTCCCAACGTCGCCCCCTTCGAGCTATTCCCCGCTCAGGTAACCTATTGGGGGAAGGGGAGTAGGCACTAGACTAGGGATAATAAGCACATGCATTTTCACGAGACGGGTACAAAGAGACTGTCACTCCTTCTCACTGCATTTTCACGCGTCGCTTTATCTTTACGAGAGTTGCTATTTCGAGTGACGAGGCTACAATTAACGACTGTGTTTATCTGGTCTTTGGCGGCGTAGTGAGAATGGAAAAGACAATCTTATGTTGGAAAAGAGTTATATGTTGGTTACATATTTATTGACATTGAAGGAAGACTGCAAAGACGAAGATTGTTGTAGATTCCGAAGGAGAAGCCTCCCCTTACTGTAGTGGGGGATGTGGGCGGAAGAATAGCCATTATGGTGGATGACATCATCGACGATGCTGCTTCCTTCGTGGCTGCGGCTGGGGTGAGTGGAATGGGAGGGGGAAGGGAGTTATCGGATGGAGGGAGAATGACTAGCAACCTACTACACTGTTGTATAGTCTTTTCATCAATCTGAGAATTAATAAGTACTGTTATGGTTCAGAGGGCGGAAAAACTTTGGAAAGAAAAGGTTGCACCTAATAGTAACCGATCGTTAAGATTCTGAAAGCCCGCGGAGCATATAAGATCTATGTGATGGCTACTCATGGAGTTCTCTCTTCTGATGCACCCGCACTACTCGAAGCATCGCCTATTACCGAGGTACCAAGAGCGAATAACGGAGAGATGGGCATAGATCAATCAGTGATTGTTACAGATTATCGTCACGAATACAGTACCCCACGAGATGCAGAAGATGCGTTGTCACAAGATAAAAACGGTGTGTTACGGTATTTAGCTATGGCTGAGGAAAATGTTCCGACAGTGATCATCATTCTTATTCACTCCTATGAGCGAAGCTGCATGAAAAGAGTGCAAACGGAGTGGAAACTAGCTTATTGACGGAACTTTTTCGTGTGTACTGGTTATTGTGTTTTCTCATGGGTTACTGTAATGAGTTTTTTCTTTGAGGTGGACATTTCTCTGATGCTGTGTGAGGCTATCCGTCGAATCTATTATAACGAGAGTATGGGACAACTGTTCCGAGATGTGAATATGGATGATTAACTAGAGACAATCTATTCATACTCTTTGTTCACCCCTGTGATCTAGTTATATCTTGTGGAGAAGTATTGATCAGAGTCACAGTGAACACGCTTTTATTCTGTAGACTGGTAGTTGAATCTTTTGCCATTAAGTACCCATAGGATCGACGGATATATATTTGTTTATCCCGTTTCTATTATTGTCCATTCCCTGTCTAAACCATATCTTTATTCTGTTTTGAAATAATATTGAATAATTTGATTCACAATGAAGAGCGTATAAGAGACGTACGATATATCGAATCGTCAGTTTTACTTGGGATTACGGTATATATGGAAAAGGGGTACTGTAGATGGGAATTGTGGCGAGACTCCCCGAAGATGTTGTGAAGAAGATTGCAGCTGGAGAAGTAATTGTACGACCTGCGAATGCAGTGAAAGTAAGTTGTGTGTGGACGCGTAGGACCATTCTTCAATATCATTCTCCCCAAGGATCATCTCCCCAAGCATAATATAAATTATCACATGGTCAGGAGAAAATAGTGATAGGCTTATTTAAAGAAAGTTGAACGGCACTGTAGGAACTTGTGGAGAATTCGTTGGATGCTCAAGCCACTGAGATTACGGTAACGATGAAGGAGGGAGGACTCGCGATACTACAAGTGAAGGTATTAATTAGCTGGAGAGGGGAGAGAACGACGGTGTATAGGACAATGGAAGTGGCATCTACAAGGAAGACCTTCCTCTTGTATGCGAACGATTCGCTACTTCGAAGTTGAGACAAGTAGACGATTTGACGAGAATGAACACTTTTGGGTTTAGAGGAGAGGCTCTCGCGAGTATCGCAGTGGTGGGTGGGGGGGGGGGGTTGAGATGGAGATAGGGGGGAGGGTGAATTGCAGGTGGCAACTCTCAATGTGACATCGAAGAGAAGAGATGAGTCATGTGCCTACCAAGTCAACTATAAAGGTTACTGTCATTCGAATGACAGGGCCTGTCATTCAATGTCAGTTTGTCTCAGTTATTAGTCGGGAGTGGTTTAAGATGGAGCAATGGTTGGTCGCATCCGTCCATCGGCGGGAGAAGAGGGAACGGCGATTACAGTGGAAGGACTGTTCTCGGGGAGTGAAGCGAGGAGAAGGGCACTGAAGAATGTGAACGAGGAAGCAGCTCGCATCCTCGACGTCGTGGCTAGATTCGCAGTGCACAGACCGTATACACTGCTCATTCCACTTTACTAATCTTCTGTATAGTTACCACTGTAGATTGGTTACAAGGTTGATGTATTAGGAGTTTGAATATTGACCCACTCTTTTCCTCTTTAAGGGATGTTGCGTTCACGGTGAAACGAATGGAAAGAGGCTGTGAATTACGATCGAAAGGAGACGGAAAGCGATCGAATGTTGTGGCATCGTTGTACGGTGAAGAAGTGGCTAAGGTATACGGTAGATCGATGGAGATTCGGTATTACCGTATTCTAGGACATGATCGAGTTTTCACTGTCGGAGCCCACTCTGTACTTCGAAGTGGAGGGAGTCCTGTCCAGACCGTATTCTACTCACAGTGCACAATCGAAGGATGTGAGACGAGTAAGTGGGCTACTGTAGAAGGGAGATAAATATGTTCGAGCATTTCGGGTAGATCATCTACAGAAAGCAGTTTGGGATATATGGTAGTATGCGAAATATCATATGAAAACGAGGTAAGCTTTGCCTACGGTATCGTAGGGTACTGTATTGCAGAAACGGCAGAAACAGTTCGTTCTCTTCATAAACGGTCGTCCTGTTTCGTGTCCTGCGCTCAAAGGAGGTATCGAGTCAACTCTTGCATCGCGTGCTCTCGCCACGACTTATCTGCTCATCGCTCTCAAGGTACGGTAGGGGGACTTATCGATTACTTCCTCCTATCAGATTGACCCATCTCGTGTAGACGTTAATGTCCATCCTACAAAGGATACGGTATTCTTCCTGCAGCAAGATGATGTCATCGAGAGAATACAGAAGGTATACGGTAGATGTAGGTCGTAGTCAATGGATACTTACAGTATGTGGATGAGTTGTTGGTGGTCCACCTGTGTACCCAGTCAACTCCTTCCTTCACCGCTGCTCAGTCTAAACAGTCATCTTCCTTATCTGCATCTCATCCCTCTTCCTCCAATACCCCATCCACCAGTTCTGCTCTCATTATGTGAGCGTCCATCCCTATTTCATCATCTGTCTATTTGAGTCCTCATTCCTCCTCTCGTCCAATGAAGGATGACAATAAACGTCGTGACCACCAGGTATTCCCTTCCTTTCCTATGATCTCTTCTTCAATCTCTTCTATTCCCTTCTCAGTTAGTCCGTGTATCGGGGAAGGAACGCCGTCTGGAAGAGTTCTTCCTTTCGTCTCACTCCACTGCTCACTCTCAACTCCATACAGTTCCTGTTCCCCAATCGAGAGACTCCTTCGTAGTTCGGGTATCCCTCTTCATCCCCTGTACCCCGTCCCCCCACTCCCTTCTCCTTCCATACGTGGGCAACCTTCCCCGCAATATTTTGAGAAACAAAAAAAATCAAGCCTACCAATTGAAATTTTGTAGAAAATATATGCCTACCAAAGTAAAATTCGGAAGAAATTTGGGCCTACCATGAATACTTGGGGTCGGTGCCCTCGTATTTCTCCTTCTCAGAACGGTTACCGTGAGTTCTCGCTCTCGTCCCTTTCTTCCCTTCGTCAATCCATCGTATCTCGCCTCTCTCGTCCCCTTCGTTCCACATTCAAATCGCATTTCTTCGTTGGCTGCGCCTCTCCAACTATCGTACTAATCCAACACGAAACCAAGTTGTACAGTATACGCTTGGATACGGTGATGGAGGAACTCTTCTATCAGGTGAGACCTGGGGTACTGTAGGTGGCGAAGGACTATTGTAGATGGTGATTTTCTCATTCGGAAACCTCGGTTCATTCCGTTTCTCGAGTCCTCTTCCCGTTGTTCAACTTCTGCGAAGTTCGTGTGAGGAAGATGATGATAGATTGGAGGAAGCGGCTGAGTTTCTACTCAGTCGAACGGTATGTTACACATTCATTTATCCCTCTTGTTATATCAACCAGAGATAAAACAACCAGGAAATAAAGGTCATGGGAGCAGGTGATAGTGAGCTCTACAGTATTAATTTGTTGCAGGAGATGCTATACGACTACTACTCGTTGTCCTTCGAGTCCTTCGATGGTACCGTATGCCTTACTACGGTAATCCCCCTCTCACCCTCCCCACCCCATCTCTCCCTTCTCTTCAGATTCCCTCCCTCATCCACGGTCATTCCCCTCAATTAGCATCGATTCCCGAATTCCTTGTGTGTCTTCTGATCCAAGTTGATTGGGAAGACGAGGAGAAGTGTATAGAAGGAGTCAGTCGGTCTATCGCAGCCTTCTTCTCACTTCACTCTCAGTTCGTGTCGATACTCTCCCTCTTTATAGTCATAGTTAAGATGGACGAAGGGCGATTTATATGAGGGAAGGGGACACGTAAAGTGGAGAGATGTCGTTGCTGATCTTGTGATGCCTAAGGTGCGAGAATGAGGAAGAGAGGGAGGGTTAAGGGAATGTGGTTGAGGTGAAGGAACGACTGATGCCATTGCATGCTTGGATGGACGATGGGACGGTTGCTGTCAACACTCAACTACACGACCTGTACAAAGTATTCGAGAGATGCTAATCTGCTCCGTTCAGGTAAGAGTCCCTCCAACATACAAATCGCTCCCTTTCCCCCCTCAGCCCTTGTTCTCCCTTATGCTTCTCAATCCTGTCTCGTATGCATTAATCTTGCCCCACTAACACTCAACTTCTCATTTCATTACACAGCTCCCCCCTCCTTCGCTTCTTACAGTAATCCTTACTACTCATCCCAATAGCCTATTTCATAACACCACATCATCCTCGGGATTTCTCTGAGAGACGTGTCGTCTTTTACGCGAAACACGTTTCCACAGCCAATCAGTCAGTCTTATTTTGTTACTATTTATTACTCCGGTCCTCCGAGATAACGTATTATACGTACCCCGGATAGCGTGAAACTATACCCAAAATAACGCTATCCCAAAACGTATATTACGCTATCCGAAACGAATTCTCCGCTCTTGACCAGCGTATCATACGCTGTTCCATGACGTATTACACGCTTCTTGTATTCCATGTCTCTTCCCAATATCCCTTCATAGCATTGCGTTTTAATGATCACACATACCGTGATATAATTTATTCAGAGCACATAGTTGAACTACTAAAAACAAATAAGGTAAGCAACAACATAACATAAATCAGAGAACTGAAAAATACATAAAATTATAACTACCGAGGTTAGTGACAAGATAATTCCCTTATGGACTGTTACTACGCACACTATTAAGCCCGTAGACTCTTTCACCGTATACTATACAAAACGTAGCCAATCTAAGTCCAAAATATTATAACCCACATTACATCTTGTCTACCGTAATCTACCCTATTCTCGAGCAGTAGCCTCCATCTACCGCATCTCGGGTTGACAACACAGTCTCCTTGCTCGTCGATCACGCGACCCTCAGCAACTCACTCGCCTCGTTGTCTCCAGACTCACAGACTCTGGAAAGATCAATGATCATACTCAGGCGCAGCTCTAACGCCCGATCGGA
>LS926623.1:177092-196226 GCA_900490955.1 Micoletzkya japonica
CCATCTACCGCATCTCGGGTTGACAACACAGTCTCCTTGCTCGTCGATCACGCGACCCTCAGCAACTCACTCGCCTCGTTGTCTCCAGACTCACAGACTCTGGAAAGATCAATGATCATACTCAGGCGCAGCTCTAACGCCCGATCGGACAACCTTGTCCATACATGCTTCTCATCATTTTCACCAAATCAGTTTCAGCCTCAAATAAATAGCACGCGTTTCATAAGATTTTCAAGCCGTGATTAATAAGAAACTGTAAAATTTCGTAGAAAACTTGAAAATCTGGCAGGCGTTTGTTTCTTTACCCCCTCCCCACCTAAAGGCGTTGGGATAGGTGGAGGTATTGGTGCATTTCACTCCAGAAAAGCTCGATTATACGGTGTTTGTAAAAGCACACATTTGGAGGGGCGACGCGGAGGACGTATTTTACTCTATCCCCTTAACGTATTATACGCTGTCGGCGTGACATACGTTGGATAGCGTATAATATGCACCTCTCCGCATATCATACGCTATCCAACGTATGTTACGCTATCTCGGAGGACCGGAGTTGTTAACTTTATTATTATCGTTATTATTATGTTTTGTTACAATCTCTGTTTAAATGTATAAATGAGAACAACGGAAGGAACATTGTAAGTGCCTCTAACACCGCGATGAAGGAGAGTAGAAGGGAAGAAGAACGGGGAGAAATAAAGAAGGGAGGACAGAAATGAAGGAAATACTCTGTCTACTTGCCTCTTACTGTGACTAGCTCTCTCTATGGGGACATTGCTAGACGACTCTTGTATTACACATTTGGAGTGAGAGGAGAAGACTACTGACGGGACTGCACAAGGGATGGCATACAAGAGGAAGGAATGAGACGGGGAATGCACGACGAGTAACGAGGACAAGCAGGAGACACGGGGAATCTGGGCAAGAGACTTAAAGCCTGTGAACCACGGGATTAAAGGAAGAAGAGGGGAGGCTACGAGGAACGGGGGAGGAGATGACGATTGAAACGGAGAAGGGCATCCTTCTCGAGACGGTCGGGAAGTAGGAGCAATGAGAGAGGGTCGAAGGACGAACCCTGACGGAGACACTCAGGGGAGGGGAGGGGGCACTCTCACCTTCACTCCGAAGATCCCCTCTGCACCGGGAGTCGTCGCAGGAATGGAGAGAAGTTGGAGGGCGAGTTGGGCCAGTTGGGGACACGTGTGCATGTTGGAGTGCCAGAAGGCAGGAGCTGGCAGATGACGATTGGCGAAGGAAGCGGAAGGGGAGAAGAGTTCGGTCTGAAGGGACGATTGGGAGGGAGGAGGTGGAGGGACTACCTGCACTGCCTCTTCGAAGTACGACTGGACAAGAGCCTCCGCGAATCGACTCTTCTCACGGGATTCCTGAATGACCATTGGACTAAGCCACTGAGTACTCTCGTACCGGCTGCTTCTTCTTCAGCTGTGCAGCCTGCATGAGATCGGGATAGAGTAAGGACGTGGAGTCGCCTTCTGTTCCATTTCTTCGGTCTACGACAGTTGCAAGCAACTGGTCGAGACTGTGATAAGCCCTCTTCTTATTCGAGCTTTCTTCATTTGCACGAAGCCGTTCTTGGATCTGAATTACATTTTCATCTCGAGCTGCTTTCAACTTCAATTTGTTTGTCGAGCTCGCATTTCATTTGAGTGAAATAAGAGGGATGAGATGGTGAATCCGTGTGAGTTACGTAACGGTGAGACGGATATCACTCTCGTTGATGGAAACTGTCGAAGACAGACAAACAGTCAGACAGACAGACAACCCGACTACACGACTCACCGCTCGTTCCAGTAACTGCTTCGCTTGCTGTACTTGGTCGTCGTCTAGGAGGGGAAGTAGTTGTGGATTGAGTGACGTGGCGAGAAGATAATCCGACTCAGTCGACGAGGGAGTCGACTCGAGGATGTGACTGCTGCTCTTACGCAGCTCCGTTGACAACATCTCTCCCAGATCACCGAGCAACGACGAATCCTTGATGAGCACTCTCATTCTCTCTCTTTATCTCTCAACACACCTTGTCAACAGAGACGAGCATCTGCATTAGAGAAGGGACTACGGTATCGATAGTCTCAATCGTTTCGCCGCCTTTTGTTGACAGCCGATTGAAGAGGTTCATGAGACACTCACACAGTCTCCTGAATAAGGAATTACACAACCATAGAACGAATGATACTTGCCATTCGTCATTGCTGAGTCCTTCAATCGATGCTCCAGTCAACACTGCGATAAGTTCGTCCTTGACGGCTAGTACTGCCTCTAACAAAGAGAAGAAAGATTCGGTGAGAGGAAGATTTATGGTGTGGCCTGAAGATATTCATTTGTTTTTAAAGTGTGGAAAGCTTCTGACTTACCGATAGCCTTCGTGAGAGACTGGAAGAGTCCTTCTGTTGTTACAAATGACACAACCATTGCATAAAATCTCTTCTTGAGAAGGGCAACTTTTTCGTTTCTGTCTATGACGGAAACAAAAGCGGAAAGAAGACGAGGCTTGTATGCATCCATCTAAGCCCGCTCTTATCAACTCATCTCATATCATCTCTTCTTACCTTCTTTATCCCGAGAATTTCATCACACTCGATTTCGGCACCCGAAATGATGATCCGAGTGATCTTATCCGCGTGTATGGAGTACTCAGAGGTGATCTGATGATATCCAAAATCATTACCTTTTTATCACGTGTTATACCTGTTGAAGGACGGCCTGAATAGTCTCCTTGTTGGCTTTATCGACTGCTCGAACAGCGAGAAGAAGCAAATCGAGTGAATGATTTGGAGTGAGAAGAGCTGCGGTGATGGCTAATCGAGAGCTAAATAGATGGTGTGAATAGAAGTGGAATAGAAACTGACCTCGAAGAAGATGGAGATACAACATCGACGAGGAGACTCAGTCCTTTGGATGAGTGGACCTGTTGACGAAGAGCCATCTGGAGACGAGTGAATTGTGATGTGAGCATCTGAACACTTGGTATTCTTCCTGTCGCGTTCCTCTTCTTACCTGCTCCATTTGAGTGGCATCGGAAGGACAATTGAACTTGGGTTGAGCATGTTCGAGTAGATCGCGGAATGTTGGATCGAATACGAAAGAAGAAGGAAGACGAGCAGATGACATGAAGAGACACAGGCGTTGCTGCAATACTCCTCTCTCCTCATCCATCCATTCCTCCCTTACCTCCAACTCTCGTTGTTTCCGTTCATCTCTTCTCCACTTCTTCGTCATCATCAACTGGCCATGGGGACCTATCGCCATGCCTGTACCGAAACATTATTGACTATTTCACACTTAGACTGCTACCGTGTTGTTGTAGAAGAGAATTAGCATAGCTTGTATTGGGTGTAGTGTGGAATAGAAAAGGGAAAGGGTTCATTGATGTAGGAGGAGTAGAGTTGGATGTTCTTGAGGCTACCGGTGTACTGTAAAGAACAGCTGATTCCTTCTTGACGTTGACCCTTACATCAATTCCTTGTTTTCCTCTTTGACCGGCGTGACATGTATGTTGTTGTTGTTATTATTATTGAGATGAACGGAAAGTGGATGCCCATGTAGCTTGGTGGAAGAAGAAGATGATGAAGAGGAGGGGGAAGGGGGGAAATGTCCACCCGTTCTATCTCGACTGTAGTCATTCTGTAATTATTCTTCAAGTATGCTCTTGGAGCTTGCAAACCTTGAGTGCCTGAAATTCAGCGTACTGTGCTGGATGCTTCTTGAGATGGCAAGCGAGGGTGGAAGTGTGCGGTCCCTTGAGCTGATACGTGCAGTCTCCCACAATGCATCTAAGTATCGTATTACTCATGGAGACTCGACTACAGTCACACCTCGACAAGTTGTCTGTTTTGTCGTACACGAAGTACTTCCATACGGGTGTCTGCTTGTTCGTTCCTCCACTTCGGATGGACGCAGCGGGATTGCGATGCCAACTCCAGTCGTCCTCTGCGAAGAGCTGAGCAGTTGGCATCTGGGAGACTGCGACCGCTCCGGGAATAGTGGAATGTGATGGAGTGGAGGGCGTCGAGGGACAGCGGGGCTTCTGCTCCACTATCATTCCCATCTCATCGATCTGCAACTCTTCCTTTTCTCTTACATATTTCGATTGCTTCTCATACGCAATACCCCTGACTGATCGAATGGCCATAGCCGTAAACTACAGTAGTATGGAGTAGTAGTGAGTGTCAGTTGTCGTCTCTCGATAACCATTCCATCGGCCCCGATGGATATTATGGAAGCGGCTGCTGTCTATTCAATGGCTAGTCTGGCTGCCGCATGAATTCCCCTTACCAACTAAACGGACAACCTCTCCCTTTACCGCACTCTCTCACTTCTCCCTCTCACTCGCTCTGCCTCTCTTTCCCCTTCACTCCTTCTGTAACCTGTGCTATCCTTCGGGTGAACCTATACATGTTAAGTACACATTCGCATCCGGATGGATCTTCCCAGTACCCCTTCTCCCTCTCTCTTACCTTGAACACATTTCCGAGAATGTTTTTGGAGATGAACTCAATGAGATTGCCGGTCTGCATCACGGAGTCTTCCTCGTTTCCGATAGCCGATCCATTGGAAGACCTCGCACTCGAAGGACCAGCCGGACTCTCCGACGCGATCTCGGGCGAGTTGTCACATACAATGGACGACGGAACAACAACCTCAACCCAATCTTTTATCATCTTTCCGGACCTCTTCTTTCGCATAGGACGTGTGAGGGATGAGAAGCTGAGTTACGAGCTATAGCTAGATCATCCCTAACCATTAGCAGTGATTACATTTGCTTGGAAGGGATGAGCAAGAAGCACGAGAGAGGATGACACGGTAGTAAGGAGAGAGGGAGACCAAGAGAGAGGGAGAGACGGATGGAATGGGCGAGAAAAGAAGAATAGTGAGGTCACCTGTGTTGGAAACTCGGCTGATACTCGCGG
Organism: Micoletzkya japonica; assembly: GCA_900490955.1. Taxonomy (NCBI): domain Eukaryota; kingdom Metazoa; phylum Nematoda; class Chromadorea; order Rhabditida; family Diplogasteridae; genus Micoletzkya; species Micoletzkya japonica. The sequence continues at coordinate 182,018 of LS926623.1, forward strand.
CTTCTTGGCCTCTGGAGGGGATGAGGTTGAGACACTCATTGAGAGGCTCTCCTGAAAGGAAGTAGTGAGAGGGGAAGAGAAGGGTGAGAGGTACGGTGGAATGAGTAGGATGGGAAGGTGAGAAGGGATAGAAGAGAGAAGCTACATCAACTGTATACAAGAGGAGAAAGACTATCTGGAGGGAAGAGAAGATACGACGAGGCGATGGGCACCGTTACTGCCCATAAGAGAAGTTTATTGGAGAGAAAGGGAGACGAGAGGGTTGGAATGATAGTAGAGGATAGCAGAGGAGGAGGAGATGCTTCACCCGTACCCCTTCTGTGTATGAACAGCCAGTGAGAAGTCGGCACAAGGGGAAGAGATAGGGTCGATGAATGAATGTGTCAGAGAGACACAGAGTAGTATCGCCACTTCCATACCGTATATATGGAGCGGCACTCATTATCATATGGTGACGTGTTCGACTCCGAAATCAAAAGTGTTCCCCTTGAAGAAGCCGCCGATTCTCTTCTCATCATCCCCTTTCCCTACACCGACTCCCCTCCCTTCCCCCTTCCCCTCATCTACTTCTACAGGGTCTTCCTCATTACTGCACCCATGAAGGGCTTGCGAATGAATAAACTAGGAGGACGAGTGTTTAGAGAAGAGAACCGAGACATAAGGTTGACGATGGGTAAGTGTTTAGAAGAGAGCAGGCAATATAAACTGTCGAGAGATGGAAGAGAGCCAATCGGTCGGGAGAAGGAAGAGGAATAGGAGGAGGGAGACGAGACAACCATACTCAATATCCTCCCTCTATTGAGATGAGCAAAAAGAGCCGACTCGGTTGATGCACTCGAAGAAGTCGACCTCGGAGAGAAGAGGTGAGAAAGTGGAAGGAGAAGGGGAGAGGAGAGTGACCCGAGGGGAGGAGGACAAGAAGAAGGAGCAGGTGAAGGAGGACGAAGACTGAAGGGAGAGGGACAGACTCCTCTAGGGTTGAGAGGTCGACTGCAGAGAAGAACGAACACTCATTGCGTACTGAGAGAAGCGAACGGTGAAGACAAATATGGGCTCGTGATAAGCTGAGAGCGAACTGTTTGGAGGACGAGAGAGAAGAGAAGAGCAGAGGAGAGGGGACAGACGAGGGAGAAGGCAGAGAGAGGTGCATCCCCCGAGGGAGCGGCCCTCTTGTTGAATGGACCGAGAGCATGAGATTGAGTTGTGATAAGTCGTGTTGGGTATGGATGGCATGTCTATCATAGGCGAGGGAGGTGCAGGCAAAGAATGGAAGGGGAAGAAGAGAGAAGAGCAAAGGGTCGAATTGAGGCCCTCCCGAATCTCCTCCAACCAACTGATTTCCTTCCTCTCACGGCTCACTGAACCCCCCTCCCTTTATTACCGATCTGTCGACTTAATAAAAGGGATGAACGAGTGAAGTACTAGGGAGACGTGCACAGGTGATGGAAATGCAAGAGAGAATAGGAAGGAAACGGGAAGAGGAAAGAGGGAAACGACCGACGGGGGAGGGAGTACCCAAGGAGATTATCTTATCGAGAGGATGTTACTCGAACAGGAGAAACCTCGAGGAACCAGTTGACACTTTCTCGTTCTTTGTGGAGTTGGCAGATGCAAAGAAGAGTACATCGATGGTAAACGAATGAGGAGAGCAAAGAAGGAGATACCGATGAAGACACGAAGAAGAGTAGAAGAGATAATGGGATAAGAGAAGAAGGATAAGGAGTTGGAGGTAGAAGAGGAAGGGGAAAGAAGAGGAGAAGATGAAAGAAGAGAACGGGAGTGATGACAACGAATAGAGGGTGAGAGGTGTGAACTGTCGAAGGAGTGGAGAGAAAGAGGGGAAAAGCGGGAGGGAAGGAGAAGAGAAGAGATGAGAGAAGAAAAGAATGAGTAAGAAGACAAGGACAGTCTACTCTCACATGTACCTACAAGGAGAAGGTTGTGGAGTGAAGAGTTTGTACTAATGGGAGGAAGGCTCGCGAGGAGAAGAGAGGGTAGTCGAGGGGAACAAGTAACCGATGAGGTAAGATGGACAGCCCTCAAGGCGCAGATCCATCATCCAGCCTTATTGAGACATGATGACTCTTCATACTGATATCCCCTAGGACTGAGTACCTCCTATGTACCTCCCTCCTCTCTCCCTCTCTCTTTCTCTACCCCCACAGAGATTCCAAGAGTCAGTTGCCTGATTGGGAAGTGAAAGGAGAGAAAGAACGAGGAGACGACAGGCGGCTTCTTTTGCTCTATCATCACAGCACTTCAATAATATTAGGCTATGAAGACAAGAGGAGGCGAATGGCTCGTAAAACTACACTCTTTACTGTGAAAGCGAGAAGGGTGGTCAAAAGCTGTAGAGAGAGGGACAAGAGCAAAATGACAATGGGAAGTGAGGTAAAGGGAGGATGAAGAGAGCTTAGGTGGATCGAGGACACTACCACACCGATCATCCATAGGTATCGGAGACGAGAGGTACTGAGGGGAGGGAGGGGGGGGGGGGGTAAGAAGGAATGACTGACCCTCTGGAAGGAGGAGCCTACTATATGCAAAGTGATCACTTCTTACGAGAACAAATCCAGGACACTCGGTGCGAATATGCTGTAGAGTAAAGGAACGGGCGAACAGTTAGAGAGATGAGAAGAGGAGAGTGGGGAGGGGGAGAGACTGAGGAGGGAGAGGGCACGAGTATCGCGAGAGGGACGACATCCCTGCTGATCTCTTCCCTCTCTTCGCGCCCTTTTCTTTTCGTGGCCGCAAATTGCATCTGTATTCTTTTGGGGGTAGGCGCTAGAGGGTGTCTTCTACTTACTGTCCCCGTACTCCCTTATACCACCCCATTCCGCATTCCCCCTAACCCACTACTACCCCTACCCTCTCATCCTCTACTTCTCCTTCCTACCACCCACTCTTCTTCCACCCTCCCTATTCCGCCATTACTCCTCCTTCCACCTTTCCGTGCCCTTCCCTACTCTTGAAACAAAAGGGAGAATCGGTAGGGAGATTGTTGTAGTGAACTTTGAAGAGGAGAGGAACACTCGGTAGAAAGGGTATGAATCATACCCGAAGTCGAGATATCGGGAGGAGGACTGAGGGAGGGTGAAAGGGTAGAGGGAGTGGAAGATGTAGGGAGAATAGATGACCTAGTTATCATGTGTATCAAGAGACTCTACACTTGGAGTACCCTACGGGTATGTCACAGGTACTCCTTCTTAGCCTCATTTGAGAAGGAAGCCCGTTGAAGGTAGAGTATACACTATGAGATATGAGGGAAGGCGAGAGGTGAGATGCGGGAAGGGAAAAGATGGAGAGGTGAAACCCGTTGAGGGACCGAGTAATCTGTACGACAATCAAGTAGGCCGGAGTATGTTGTGTCTCCCGGATGAGATGAAGGGAAAGGAGAAGAAGAACCGATCCCGAGACAAGAATACCTAAGGGGTAACGGATGAGAGTAAAGGAGATGCTATCTACTCATACCCACATGGAGGACCCTCCTACTCCATCTCACACCTATTCTATTGCAAACAGCTAACAACTCCACCATTTACTACTTACCGAGAGGAGGATAATCGTGAAAGGACAAGATTCTTCTTTGAGAAGGTGACGGACTATTCTATTAGCCTGATCCGAAGACGAAGAGGATAAAGAGGGTTGAATGAGCCCCTTTTGAGATGGATACAAGAGGAAGGGTGGACTTTGAAGTGACTTCAACCGGACACTTCATGCTCATTCCTACCCTTCTGTCTCACTCTCTTGGACGGACTCTTGAAGGGATGAAAAGAGCGACCGGAGAGGAGAAGGAGGAACAGTGGGGAGAAGAGGAGGAGAAGAGTAAGGGAGAGGTCTCGTGAAGAACTCGAGAAGGGGATAGATAGACAAGGGAAAAGAGAAGCGACATCTGGGTTGAGAGTTGCCAGATGACTTGTAGTGCAAAAAGAGACGAGAGGAGAGGAGCAAGAGGACAAGTACGAGTTGCATCTATGAAGGACAACTGCAGATGTGGAGGATGGATGAGTTGGGACGAGGGATGGGGAGTACGATAGCCGAGAGGTTAGAGGGAGGAGTCTCGCATAGAAGAAGTCTCCAGGACTCACAACCAACTCTTGGCAACGTGTTACCTAGGCATTGTGGAGAGGAGAACACAAAAAGAGTCTGGAGTCGAGGGGAGGGGAGAGGTGCATTAGAGTAGAAGAGAAGAAGAAGGAGGAGGAGGAGGAGGACGACTACGGGGATGGGACTGGGAGGACTGAAAGCAGATACGAGTGCTTATCCTCTCTTCCTCTCTTAGGTCAACTCTCCATTCTAATGCGGTAAGTGATCCCAAGGAAGATTCGTCCATCCCTACTGAAACTCTATCGCTTCCTCTCTCGATTCCTTACCCTTTGAGGGAAGGGAAGAAGAAGAGGCATCTCTCTGCACAATACAATACTCCTTTACTCACATGCAAAGGAGGCGAAGTACGGTAGTGAACTTGAGAGTCTATTGAGAGGCAAGCGACTGAAGAGAAGGGGAGGGATCCCTCGAGGGGATGGGGAATAGTGGAGAGGGAGAGGTGTCAAGAGTGGGAAAGGTGAGATGAGGACATGCATGCTCCACACTTAGTGGGGCTCTTGTTTCATGTCCTAGGTATACGGTAAGAAGGGGAGGAGAAGGATGGAGAATGGAGGGAGTTGGTTGAAGGGAAAGGGGAGTGAGAGGAGAGACTTCCGTGACTCGAGTCCATCACTGGAAGCGGGCTCCAATGCATTGTCCCTTCAGTCATTCATTGCTTACTCACAAGGAAGAGACGACGGGGCAGATTACTGTAGACTGGGATTTCAAACTAAACGTTAACATCTTCTACCTATGCCGTTTTAAAGAACATAATGTCATAATTGTTTCACAATCATAAAACAAGGACTAGATTATAACGGAGTATCATCACACAAAAAAAGAAATTTTAATTGAAATCGAACTTCCCTTATCTAACGAAAAAATATAATTTATATATCATATAAACAAATTATTTAATGTCACACTGCCACCAACTTCCTCATCTCATCCAGTCTTTTACCATCAACTTGCAGCTACTGAATTGTGTATTCGGTTTCCTACCAACTTCTTAATTGTCTTTCATATCTGACACATCACATCGATCGGCGAGCTTCAATCGTCTCTTGTTCTGTGGTTGACGAAAAAGTTGCTTCATTCCTATTTCCGACGAGAGAGTGAAGCGGTATGAAGAGAGTGAGGCTATCTATGGTTGACGAAAATGTTCCGTCCGTCGTCTCATTCCTACTTCCGACGAGAGAGCGAAGCGGTATGAAGAGATTCCAGACAAAGTAGGAATGAGTTTACTGACGGAACATTTTCGTCAATAATAAATAAGAGGATTTTAAAACCAAGCGCGATTTGCGTATTTTTCATCTGACTCTCCTCATTCTTCCATGCTCTTTATCACTCTCTCGGTCTCATACCGTGGTTATTTAAAAAGCTTGGTTTCCCAAGCCTACTATCTAACCCCAAAGTGTAGAGAAAGAACTCGGTGAAAAGTGAAACGGTGGTATGGTATTTAATTCTGTATTAGCCCTCTTCGAATGATCACAAAGCATCTTGCACTTTTTGCAGCTTGGTGATTGTAATAAAATATTATTTATCATATGTTTTTACAACAAAAAATATGAAACACTTTAGCGAAATTACAAGAAATTCGGCATTCCGTAATACATGTAGCATTAGCATAAAATCTTTCAATAATTTAACTTAATGCAATCTCAGGGATGAATAGACTTGATAGGTAAGATCTTCACATAAATAGGGATATGTATTTACAAGACTTGCGGTATGATGTAGTGGCGATGTTTGGCGTAGTGAAATCACGAATGAGTTTGAGATGTGGGTTGAGCAATAAATACAATATCAGTATGTTTAGTAAGAAAAGTGTGATCCGTTACGAGAATGATAAAACGTTATTTGAGAACTTTGGCGCATTTGCCCCTAATGGCCCAGTTGAATTGCTGTACGTCGGTCTTGAGCCACACTTCACTCTCAGTCGAAGCTCCGCTTTGTCTTTCCGTTACTCTGCAAGTCAATCGTCATTACGATAGCCCTTACTGCCCCTCGATCTTCATCTACAGTATCCCCTCTCATACCGTATCTCTCTTCCGTTATCTGTTAGTGCCACTACTTTCCCTCGGCCTCCACTCTTCTCAGCAGTTCGGTTACTCTCAAACACTACTTCAGCCTGAATCTTCATCTCAAACAAAATACGATGTATGAATAATAACCTCTCCTCTTCGCTTATGATAGCTGAGAGTAAGATCCAAGTCACCCGCCATCTTCATAAGTAAGCAAATGCAAGGAGAATCAGTAAGTGAGAAGGGAGGAGGATTGCACCTGCGAAGAGAACATGAAGAGAATATAAAAGCTGAACTTACGCATTAGCAAGCGCGTTCATGTACAACAATGGATTAGTAGCGAGTATGAGGGAGTTGAGTTGTGAGGAGAAGGGAGTTGATGAGAGGGAAGGAGAAGCAGAAGGGGGATCAGAAGAGGGCGAGGAAGGGGAGCGGGCTTCGCCCCCCGAAGAAGAGGTCTGCAGTGTACGAGTCCTTCACTTACTTCTTGCCTCATCAATAACTTCACAACATCTTTCCGGAATCAACCAATTGCAAACATTTCAAGCAACATCTCGTAATCGGTTTCACTCTAAATCGCAACCTTTAGCGAATTTGATTGATATTTTGCGCTGTTCGTCAAAGGAATCATTTGTTCAGTAAACAGGGGTTATTTATATCGAAGTGTGAATGGTGTAGTATCTATCCCTCACCTCTGCAGCAGTTTCGTTCGGTGACTCATCTTCGTTTGAGGTTCGAGCTGTGATTTGGATGACTTGGTCCATTCGAGGAATGGAATCGAGGAACGACAGAGCCGAGCTGACTACCTGAAGAGGGATTCAGACAGTCTCTACGAGTCTCTTATCTCGTAAGACTACCCACCTCATTGAGTCCTTTCTCGTTGTTCGCTGCAGACAGCGATCCTCCTGCTCTTACTCTCTTCACATAAGGTTGGGTCGGGGTCTAAATTGATCTCTCTCATTCCATATCCCCTCTTCCCTTCAATTCCCCTTTTCCTGCCGAACCAGTATCATTAATTGTGAAGTGTTCCCTTAGCCCAAGGCAACTCTTCGACTCTAATCATTTTCTATTGTAATATGTTCCATCTCCTTGACTATCCAATGATTATCTATCTTCAAAGGAAACATTTTTTTGGTTTTGCATCCATCAATTCCAAAGAAAGTACAATATTTAAGGGGACGAACATTGGCTAGTTTCTCGGAGAACTGTTGGAATATTCCATCGTGTGAGTGACTCTTCTTGAGATGAGTCCGTAGATTGTTCGGACTTCGATCCTCTCCTGTCCAATCACAATGCATACACACAACACTACTCGATCCGTCTGCAACAACTCATACCGTATCCTATCTCCTACCGTACTCCGTTGACCACGGTACACATTGTGTCACTTGTGTCAAGTTCCCTCCCCCCTCTTATTTCCCTTCTCTTCCATCCCTTCATCTCTCGCTATCTCCTCATTTCCATCACCGTTCTTCCCACTCACTTTCTCCTTTGAGGTCGCGAAAAAACTCCCAAACTGGGTGTGACTTTTTCCTGCCGGCGTTGCGAATCCATGGAGAAAAAGTGGTGGTTGATGAGTTATTGGAGGAGGGAAGAAGTGACGGCAAAGTAGAGGGAATCGAAGAAGAGGATTCAGTTGAGACTGACGACTCGGTCTGAAAAAGAATGGGGAATCGGGAAGGAAAGGGAATACGAACATGTAGAGGGAGGGAATCCTCTGTGGATGAGCACTCGGGGAAGAGGGATGGAGGAGAGAAGAGGGAAGGGGTTACGGTAGATGACTCTTCTGAACGAGAGGTTCTTGACGGCATGAGATGGGGGAAAGATCAGTCAGTAGCTCATGAGAATGGGACAACTAGTGGAACGGTCCGCAAAACCATTAGGGATGAACATACCTGCACACATCTGCTTCTCTTGTAGACGATTAGCGAGATGAAGAATATTCCCACGAAGCACCGTACTCATCTGAATGGAGATAAGCGATAAACGAGGGGAGATGTTGAAAAGCGGGCGAGAAAGACAGAGAGAGGATTGGCTAGGGAGATGAGACTTGAACTAGAGGGAGCAAGGGGTTCGGGATAGAGAGGATAGAATGGAAGAGGTAAAGGGACAGACCCCCTTAGGAGGTAAAAGGTAGATAGATAGACCATATGAGGTATACTGCTTACTTCTTCCCGAAACGGGAATGACATTGGTATGGCAGTAGTTGACTGGTGGCTATGGCTAATTTAGAGGGAAGAGGAGACGAAGGAACGGGTCTGAGATGCAGGGGATAACATCATTATATGACAGTATACTCACTTACCGTATCCCTCTCAAAAGATAGCAAAAGGAACAACAAATGAGGGGCTACTTGGAAGTCGCCTATACTGTATACAGATATGATAACTATATAACTTGTAAACCACACATCAATTCATCTCTTCGACTGATAAATGTAAATAAGTGGGCGCTTGAAAGGTTGGAAAGCTTAGAGAACACGATTTGAGAAGGAGAAGAACGAACGAGGGAACGGAACAAAAGGACGACGTTTTTGGGACAGGAAATAAAAGGGAGGGACGGGGGAGGGAGAGGCTACACTCATTAATGACAAGCCTTGAGATAGAACAGAGGGTAGGTACAAGGTTCATACTACCGTATCCTACGAATGGGCTAAGCATTACTCGGAAAAGATATACTAATCTACAATTTTATTTTTATCTTATCTCACTAACAATGAAGTCTATCACAAATAGAGAAAGCATTGACAGATAAGAGAGTTTAGGATGCCCAAATGTTCTCCAATTCCCACTGTGAGGTGTCCAGAGGTCTTGAACGGGACCCTGTCCCTAGTCCCCATTACAAAAAGAAGAAGAAAAAAGAGGGCAAAGGTGTGATTCATCAAAGTCAAAGTGAGCCATTTGGAGGGGAGCTGCCTCAAGGAAAGGAATAGTCGACCGCTAGATATTATTGTATGTCAACTGGTTACGAACGAACACTCATACTGGTTCCCTCGATGCAAAACACTGAAGGGAAGAGGGGATCCCTCGATACAGGGACGGTGAAGGGGGCGGATGGAAGGTATAGGAGGATGGGAAGGGGACATTTTGGAGGAGGAGAGAATACAAGAGAAATGCAGGTATGGGAAGAAGGCTGTGACGAAAAAGCAGTTGAAAATGAAATGATACGAAGGCTACGTCGCACAATCAATGAAATTATGTATTCCATGAAATACGAACAGACCTAGCGTGCATGGAAAGGGCGCACATGTGTAGAGTGTTTCTTTAGACCTCAATTTCGTTCTCATGCATAATTTGAAGTATGGATTGCAGAATAAATAGAGGTAGCAGGTAGAGGGCAACACATACATAGATAGAGGGAGTGTAAAAGGGAGGTAGCGAAACCTAGAAGGAGCAGACTAAGGGAAATATAGAGAATCGCTTATTCATCGTAGTACTCGCTCTTGGGAGGAAAGTCAAGTGGATTTGCAGGCTTCGGAAATCTCATAAACAGGGCATAATGTACACTAATGTTGAAGAAAGGGATAGGGACAATAAAAAGAGTATAAAATATTGCGATAAAAGAAACGACTATTACAAGGAACTGTTAAAGGGAACACGACGAATTTTGAGACGAAGGACACATCCAGGGGAGGGATGTGGTCAATACAAGAGTGTGCAATTTGGAGGAAGGAATGCGCGAGAGAAATGGGGAGAGGATAGAGGGAGGGGGAGAAGGGATAGAGGGTTAGAGGGGAGGGGAGCGAGTGAGACAGAAAGGGGAAGAGTTGAGAGCAGAACGCCTAGGGTCACCTGCCTGCACACATTTAGTATGCGAACGAATGGGATTAGTTAGAAGAAGGGAGAATATACAAGGGGGAATAGGGGTAAAGGGGGGGGGGGGAAGAGACTGCGAAGACATATGATGGCTGATACGGGAGAACACTCTCCTTCTCTCTCGACCTACTTCCATGGCCCTTTTTTCATCGTGAGAGGTGAAAATAGAGTGACCCTCAAGATGAAGAGAAAAGAGGAGATGTTCGGTGTGGAGAGAGAGAAGCATCACTAGATGGTACCTGGTTGGGTATACAAGTAGTCTCTCCACTACAACACACAGTTCAATACTAATCGGATATTCCGAAGGGAGAAAGGGACGAAAATGCTGCATGCAGACCACACGCAATGCGTCAATTTTCGATACGAATTTGAGGAGAGGAAAGGGGGATATTGGAGGGAAGGCAGTAAAATAGGCCTCTCTAGGGATATTGAATAGAGGTCATGAGAGGGAAGGGGAGTTTGGAGGGAGAAAGGGGGTGGAGTGTTCGAGTAGGGAGCATACTATTCATTTATTCAGGGTAACAACAGTAACAAGCCAACAAGAATCGGTTAACAATGATGCACAATCAGTTGAGAGTCTCCAACAAAGTCTTCAATTGCTCTACATTCTTCGTTCCTTCTACACTCCATTCCTCCTCTCGTTTATCCAATAAACTCACGATATTTCTTACATTCATCCGTGAACGAACTCGTGCCTTCAACTCAATCTTTTCCTTTCTTCTCCACCTCTTCTCTTAGGATAACTGCCAACCCTATCCTTGTCCCAGTCTGTCAATAATACAAGCTATTGTTAAGAGATGAAAAACACAAATCTAGTAGGACCCCAGTAGGACCCAAACTGAAATAATTGTCGGCAACCGCGCCCACGTAGGAATACAGGTCAGCTGCCCCTTCCCTCCCTATCTACTCCCCCCACCTGATTGCGTGCCCCTTCAGTATCCATCTTCTCAGCCTCTTCCATTCTTGCCCTTACCAACTCCTCCGCAACTCTTATCACATGCATACACGATGTTTCGTCTCCCTTGTACCAGTTCTAAAGCAATCTTCAGTGTTACTATTCAGTATATCATCAAAGACTTGATCACGAACCATCTGCTGAAAGATCAAAGTGTAAAATACTAACAGGAACATGTGTATAAGCAGCGAGAGTCTTCTCCAATAATGCGATGTATTTGTCTCCTCCATCAGCTCTTCTCAGTCTTGCATATGCTTCCCACATTCGAGGAGACAACGACTGGGTAGATGAGAGATGTCCGAGGGTCTTGCAGGCTTCTTCTCGAAGGGAGGTGCCCTCCTGAATGGAGGGGTTACGGTAGCATACTATTCAGGTGACCCTACAAAAGTCGACAACTTCAGACCAATTTCCCTTCTGCCTGTTTTCTATAAAGCACTTACTAGGGTTCTACTTCGCAGAGTGGAGAATGGTTTGGATATGTCGGAATATAATTCGCAAACGGGGTCCCGGTCAGGATTCAGTATCATTGATAACCTATTTGTTGTCAAGAACATCATAGAGGTTACAACGGAGCACAAAATGAATGTGTATCTCGCCCTAGCCGACTTCAAAAAGCTTTCGACAGTGTGGAATGGAGTGCGGTTCGGACGGCTCTGATTGGACAAGGAATAGAGCCAGGAATTGTCTGATGCATTGCCAGATTGTATGAGAAAGCCACAACTAAGGTCACTTACTCAACATGCTGCTTAGTTCTTTCGAGCTTCACCTTCACTGTAAATGAAGGTGAAGTTGAGGTCTTAGTACGCAGAGGAGTCAGGCAAGGAGACACTCTGTCTCCGAAGCTGTTCAATGCGGTACTTCGACATGCAATGAGCGCGATTGACTGGGAAGGAGAAGGTCTGCGGATTGACGGTAAGCAACTTACATCTCTTGAATATGCTGACGACATCCTACTTTTCGCAAAGTCTAGGAAAGAACTAAGCAGCATGTTGAGTAAGTTGATGGAAGCGTGTGCATCGGTTGGACTAGAGGTTCATGACGGTAAGACCATACTTGGGTGGTCAGATCAGCTTTCCTCTGAACTGTAGATCAGAAATTGACGTTAGAATTAATTGTGCATGGTTGGAGATGCTGAATCTAACGATATGGGACAGATGGACCAATGAGAGGGTAAGGAGTGAGACAGGAGTAACTGACTGGGTAAAGGAAGCAATCACAAAGTTCACTTTTGCCAAGAATCTGAGATTGATGAGTGATGAGAGGCGGACAAAGAAAGTTGCTTCATGGATCCCGTATAACTACGTGAGGAACCGTGCAACTGGCCGCCCTCGACTCAGATGGCCGGATGAAGTGAAGAGAGTATTCGGACTGAGATAGCTCAATTTGACGAACGAAGAATGGATCACTTCCCTTGATCAGCATGCGGCATGACCATACCGTACCATCCCTTGGCATGACCCATGACACTGATAAAACTATCCTATCCTATCCTATTCAGGGAAAGAAAGGGTCCAGGCAACATCACATTGTTGGTTTTTGTCACATTTCGCTGCTTACTCCTCTAGAAATGCACTTATCTCGCTCACCTCTCCCAATTGTTCAATTTGTTGTACAGTAGCTTCGATAGCCTCGTCATCTTCTACTTTCTTTTTCAAATCTGCCAATCGATTGAGAGCCAGAAGAGTCGACCTGATCAGTGACATAGTATGAATTTTCCATTCGAAATTCTCGATAAAAGTGTGTTCATCACATAATTACAGTATACCTGGGATTCTTGGTGTCAACACACAAGAGCATGTAATTCATCCAAACATTCGCATGCTCGTAGTTGAACTTCAACGCTTCCTCAAACGACATAATGAGAAGAACCAAGAAATAAAAGTAATGAAGTAGACGAACATAAAGTATTTTGGATGCTCTTTCCTTCTGTCCCAGTCGAATATACGCCGCAGCAAGGTTGTTCCATGCTTCGAAGTGTTCCGGTTCCAGTGATACACATCTACAGTACACAAGTGAGGGGATACGGTATTCCCATAATCGAGCTATTACAGTATTCCACGCATACTCTTCTGTTTGGTATAATTTTTCGAAGGAACTGTGCTAATAAGTACCTCATCTCCACCTGTCAATAGAAATTATTAAGTCGTTCCACGCATAATTCGGTGTATCCGCCAAACCATTCTCGGCCCCGCGAAATTCAAATGTTGGAACGTTGCCAAAAATAGCGTTCTAGCATAAATTGCTAAACGACTAGCTAAAAAATATTTGACCATGGAATATGTATCTATGTATTTTTAGTAATGTAACGCGAACCACCAAAACAGGGAAAAGGCTGCCACTAAGTAATAGGTAGCTTTCAAAATTTGGAGCGTTGGATTTTTCTTAATTGGTGTGACTACCGTACCACCGTGGGCCTTTTGACAAATCTCACTTTTGACTACAAACTACGCAAAATAACACGACAAGCCTGACCGAACGGCTGACGGCGCGTGCTCTCAAACCTACATTACCTACAGTACTCTACACTACAATACCCCTCTTACTAACCTGTGATACGCACTCACAGCTTCGGCGTACTTCTCTTCAACCCAGGCACAATGTCCCGCGTTAAACCACACTCCCAACTAAATGGATTACGGTAGTCTACAGTGTCCACCTATCGCAAACTGACTTGAAGAGGTTGGAGTTCGAGACTTCGACGGAGGTTACTGTATGCCTCAGAATGGTTACGGTGGTGGAGAAGGAGCATTCCAAGGGAACGACGGGCACGGGAACTGCGATCGGATGATGACTGAAAGGGGAGGGGGAGGGAAGGGGGATAGAAGGGAAAGAGTATGACACACATGCGTCTAACAGTGTTGTAGTGTACCTGTATAGCCTTGTCGTAGTACTCCCTCGACTGAGTGATATCTCCCAGTATGCACAATAGATCGGGGTCGTCCCTCCTCTCCTCCAGTAATCGTCTCAATACCACTCTTCCCTCACCTTCCCATCCCCTATTAATCTCACCTCACAATACTCTCAGCCTTCTCGATCTGTCCCAATCTCTTATAGCATTCGACGACTTCATCCCACTTCTCCAGCTTCTCATAAATGAGCAATGCTTCCTGTATTCCATCCCTCCACCTCTTATCTCCCTATTCTTTCCCTACCGGAACACATCCAAGAGAAGTGAGAATGAGTGCATTCAACTCGTCCACTTTCCAGAAGGGACGGAGTCCAACTACGAATACGAGAGAACTGCGTTGTATGCACTGACTCTCCGTGGGATGACCCTCAACACTTCCCATCAGTTATGTACCGTAAGAAGTATGGAGAATTGATAGATC